>JABTTQ020000811.1:0-290832 GCA_016081115.2 Rehmannia glutinosa | reverse complement strand
AGAATCATTTAAAAGGATTATCGATAATATGACCAAATGATTCAAAATTCATTTTATCGGCATATGCTATTTTGAGGATTGGAAGAAGAAAAAGAAAAAATATAAACAAGCCCTCTATTACCTCGAGTTACATGATATTTGTCATATTGATGAATATATCAAATTGTTCACCGATCGGTGGAAGTCAAGGTGGGAGACAAAAGAAGCCGCGGTATTCTTTGCAGCAAAGATTTCGAGTCCACGGAGAGAAATGATTATCGGGGAATACAAGAGTCGGTGATTTAGATCTGATGGCGAGAAGAATGTCTTACCTAAAGGCGAGTTATCGAATGGTGTTACCAGCGACTATCACAGAATTATAAAAAGATTACGAGGAATTAACAAAAGCGTTCTTCTATGTTGCGTAACGATGATATCCCAGCGAGTTGTGGGAGAGTCAACCACAACGACATAAGAAGAAGAAGGAAGAAGCCCCGTCCATACCGTAGGAAACAATAACAAAAGAAGTAGGTCGTCATGGAGACCAGAAGGTTACGATCAAAACAAAAGCCCGAGTTACAAATCGGGGCAAAGATCAACACCAAGGAGTAGAGCCTCATCAACGAGGTTGAAATCAAACATGTACCAAATAGGACCACAAGGAGAGGAACTTTCGGAAAGTTCATGCGGAAACTAATGAAAGTTTCAAAGATTGTAATTCTTTGGACATGCGGAAGAGAAGGCATATCTCAATCGATTGCACGGACAACCATAAGCGAGTCGGATAGTTGAAGCAACACTAGAAATCAAAAAAGTTGTCTCTATCAAGATCTAATACAAGTGTATCAATTTGAGGATATACCATTAGATGAAAGCATCCGTGGAGAAGAGATCTATTTTGATGATAAAGTGACTCGATTCGAGGGAATCGAGTGAAGAAGAAATTCTTGAGCGATGGTCGAGGGAGGATATGTCGAGATTCCTCTCTCACGCTACGATTTCTCATAAAATTCTTATGAGAATTATGAAGGAAAGATCCAAAGTTTCAAATCTATGATGGTTTTACAATTGGAGCGATGGAAAAGGCTTTGGATAAAATTGGGTTTCGTAATAAAAGCACCAAATTATCCACAAGTAACTACAAGAGAATTTGCCATTCCGATGGAGTTTCTTGTAACACGATTGAGATGCGTTGGTCCGCTACGGAGAAATCCGAGGAGTTAGCGAGTTAAAGAGAAGTTACAAATCGATCCGTGGATTCACACGGAGTCATAAGTGTCATTATTAAGGCAACATTCAAAGAAGGAAAAGATTTGCCACTCAGTCTTGCTATCTTTGACAAGTAAATCTCAAACCTCAAGGATTCATGCCTTGGAGCGATTCTGAGAAATTTGTATACGGGAAAATTGGCATTTAATGTCTATCCACAGAATTGCATACTATTTGGAAGATCGAGATTTCAACGAGTCCTAACCGCTTCATCAAGATTTCAAAAGAGTCGACTTGATGAAAGAAGGGAATAGAAGCGTTACTCGATTACGTACAAGATTTTCTATGCTCTCTCGAATACACATCATTGAGAGTATTCTTGAAAAGGAATTTATTGAAGTCCCAAAAATCTTTGAGGACTTTGCCAAGTGGTTCTACGAGAAATCATTGAGTCTCCAACTATAAAAGAGATGGATATGATAATTCAAGATCAACCATCTTCAACAAAAGTCGAAGTCTTAGAGTTGAGCGAATGATGTCTTTCTAACAAGAAGGAGAATGATAAGCAATAGTCATTGGGAAGAAAAGAGACCAAAAGATACTGATTCAACGCATCCCAAACATTTTCAAAACACAAGAGAACTAAATGCCCAAAAAAGGATGGAGAGAAGTTGAAGTAATATTGACATCACTCAAAAGGATAATATTTTTCCTTGTGATGTTCTATATTATCTCCAACAACCTATAGTTGGAAGGTAAGCACGAAGATAGGTGAAATTGGTGACTATCACGGGAGTAGCGGGGAAAATCCCGAAAGCGGATTAATCTTGGGGATTGAATTTCTTGAGAATTATAAACGCTTGGAAAGATTACAAGAAGGAATGGAGTTCACATTGGGCGATAAAAGATCTGAATCGAGATGAACACTAGCCCATTCTCAATATACATTTCTATCGAGAATGTTATATTCTCAATCTGAGCGTAGTATTTTGCCGCTTATCTTGATTCGGTGCCAAATATGTACTACAAAGCGGATGTTTTTTCTAAAGAAATTGGAGAAGATTTACAAATTATTGCGAGAAGAGATTTCTCTAAAAGAATTTTATTCTTAATAGATGAATTAAACAAGCGAGAAATCATGATCGGAGCGCGGGCGGTACTCCATGGTGCAAAAGTGAAGACGCCACCAATCTATTTCCATGATACAAGAGTAGATGTTTTGCTAGGAAATAATTTCCTACAAACATTTAAGCGATTCACACAGGAGAATGAGACAAGAAGACTTATTTTCACAAACCTTATGTGATCATAAGAATATTGTCAACGTCTGCGGAAGCATTTTATCGAAAAATGCCCATTGTTGGGAAATTTATTGTTTAGATTTTGATGAATGCCATGTAAAACTTAGAATAGGAAGTTGGCACCCCATTTTGTTGTAAACGCATTGTAATAAATAGGGCTGGTCAAGGTGAGCTAAGTCGGTTATGCCCAAACATGCGAAGACAATGGAGACTAGAAGGAAGACTCATTGCAAGGCAGTGAGTATGGCAAAAGAAGAAAGGCGGAACTCTCTTGAAGGAGCAATGAGATCGGTGAGTGGAGTATCGATCAATCGACTCAAGAAAAGCCAGTCTCAAGTTGAAGTGAGGAAAGAGTCATCCATGATTGGAAGGCGACTCTAACAAGTCACCAGGGAAAGCAAGGAAATGCGATCAAGTCGAGATAAGCTGAAAAGATCCGTTGCCTGAGAAATCAAGAAATTACTTAAACAAGTAATATCTCCATGCTACCTTTCTCGAAGTGCTCGAGTCCCGAAGCGTGCAAAGGAATAAACCAATGGGAAGCACTACAGTGTCGAACTACGAAAAGGTGAAGAACAATTCATACGAGGAAATGGCAATTCAAGGCAACAAGACAAACCAACGACCACAAGTGACTTTCAAAAAAAAATAAGCTATCTCTTCAACGGCGATTTTGAAAGATCACTATAAAAGGCGAGGAATAACTGCGAGAAAAGGTATCGAAGATTACATAGGTTACCTTGACCATACAAGCAAGAAAGAAACATTTTGTAACACGAAATATTCTCAAGTTATTAAATGCTCTAATCCTCAAGCCTACACTACGAAGAACATCAATCCAACACTCACATGTGAAGGAAAGATAACTTCAATCGGTTGAAGAGGAAATTCTTGAAGAATCAATGGGTCTACATTCCACGAAGGATTGTAGGAAGGTTGAGTTGAACCAAGTCTTGAGCTTTTGGAGGGCTTAGTGATCAAATCCAAAGAGCTTGAGCAAGTGGGTTGTACATGTGTAGCAAAGCGGTACCACAGTGAAGAAGGCTGAGTCGTCACGAGAAGCTTGGTGAGTGATCAAGCGTCTCGGGCCCGAGTCCCAAAGGATCAAGTCAGTTTGTGTGATCAAGACTTGTATGTCTGGGTATTACCACTTTGTATCTTGATCAATACCTAGTGGATTCCTCCGGGAGTTGGAGAAGAGAGGAGTAGAAGAATTACCCCATCTTGAACCTCTATAAAAACTTATCGTGTCTTTTACATTTCGACACTTTAATTCTGCATCTTATTTGTTTAAATCTGTGACATATTTGCTATCATTAGATAATTCCTAAGTACTAAATCAAGCTTTATATCTCTACTAACCAAACTTAAGGGTGTTAAGTCTTCGGCTTTGAAATCAAACCACGGTTGAGCTAATTCGATCTTACATGAGTTATTCTATCAACGGCTCGGTCAGTGCTTTGAGTGACTAACTCTCTTGATTAACTAAATTGGTTGTCCACCAGGACACAGGTGTGTAGTATCAACTCTGAACTTTTAAAAGGACTAAATCGAAAAACTTGGTAAGGTTTATTCAACCCCCTTCTAAACCTTACACTCACACCCCTTGGACCTACAAGTGGTATCGGAAGCGGTTGGTTCATTGAGCATTCCCATGGCTTTCTTGAACTAGATCTCAAACTTTTCAAAGTCTTTTTAGTACTTAAATTTTCAAAACTCCTTTTATCATTAAAATTTATTATCATGGAAGCAAATTTGACACGCATCCCTATGTTCACAATTGAAGAATTTGATGATTGGAAAATTCGTATGCGACTCATCTATCGGCATTACATGATGAGATGTGGATAGTGATAGAGGATGGGCCATTGCAAATTTTAAAGGTGAACACATTTGTAAGAAGAAGCTGCGGTTTGAAGGTGAAGAGGATGTTGCCCCTAGACCGACTATGGTTGAAAAACCAAGAAGCTGAATGGACAAATGATGACGAAAAAAAGATACAACACTGGACAATGTAGCCAAGGACATCCTTTACAAAACCTTGGACAAAGCCGTATTCAATAAAGTCAAATCATGCAAAAGCGGCTAAAGAAATGCAGGACAAACTAACATTGATTTGTGAAGGCTCGGAAGCAAATCAAAGAAAATAAATTATCGGTGGTACACAAAAATTTGAGAATTTCAAAATGATCAAAAACTGGATCAAGCTCGGATCTTTCGGTTCATAGAAATCACCAACGAGCTATCGCACTTGGAAATGAATATACGAGAAGGAAATGTGTATGAAGATACTAAAAAGTCTCCCAGTGAATGGGAAATGAAGGTCATGGCACTAAGATATTCCATGGACCTATCGAAGACCTCCAACCATGAACTATTCTCGGATCTCAAAGCCTACGAATTTGGTGAGAAGAAAAGATCGAGGAAGAAGGCAAATGTACCCCCAAGCAAGTTGCTCTAATTGTTAAGGATGGAAAGAGAGTTGAGGTCAAAAAAGTCGTTGATCGAAAAGAAATAGCCACGATGGTTAAAAGGTTCAACAAGTTCTTCAATAAGAACTACAAGAGAGCAGCAAGGCGAATCTCCGAGAAGACACTCGGCTCACTCCAAATCAAGGAAGATAGGCCAACCAAGAAAACGAGATCATCAAAAAGCTGAATATCAAAGTGACAATCGAGAATGGAAAGAAGGCGATCAAAGGTTGAATATCTATCTTTGGAACTATAGGCAACCAGTCACTATGCCATTGATTGCCCATATCACTGTAGTCAACAAATACGAGGAATGAAGAAGAAAGAAAGGTCTTGAGAGAAAGAAGACAAGAAAAGAAAAAAAAAGCGATGTTGGGCTGCGAGGAGAAAATCTTTGAGTCAAAAGACATAAATTGATTGAAGCGTGAAGGCGACTACTCAAGTGACTCTGAAGAAGAAGCCCGATCTTTTGATGGCCAAGGAACAAGATCAACGACCAAGAAGATGAGAGTACCTCTAACTCATCAAACTCGATTCTAGTGATAGTGGTATGACACACACACTTCATCACCAGCTGATCTTTATGATTCATTAGGCAAAATGATGAAAGATTTTGAACACATTAAATCCTCACACACACTACTAAATGAGGAAAATAGCCTACTCAAACCAAAACTCACGGTGACTAAGGGTTTGAGTACTCTAAGTCAAATAGGCGATGAGAATAAAAGTTTAAAAAAATTTGAAAATGCCAAGCTAATAAGCGAGAAATAGCTTGCCATAGAAAAGAGGAGAATGACCTCAAAAATGTTATTGCCTCATTCACTAAGGCATCTAAATCATTGGATGATCTTATTATGAGTCAAAGAGAATGTGGAGACAAGACATGCTTAGGATTTAATTCCTCGTGCTATGTCAACCTCAAAAGTAATTTTGGAAAAAGGATCTTCAAGCAATGAAGAGTCTAAAAATCCAAAACTCTAAATGGTGCACACACATTCACTCCAAAGCACAATTACAAGCAAAGCGCCTTGGTTATAAAGGAAAAGGAAAACGGCCCGATTGAGTGCGGCTGAAAGGGCAGTGAAAGAGATTGGTCGAGTTCCTCGGCAAACTCAAACAAAAAATACTCATAAAGAAGAAAGCAGCTACCAAAAACCCCGAAAAATCTATAAAAAAATACATATGATGGGAATGGTAGAAAATATCCAAGCCAAGTGATTGGAATAATGTGAACTATCGAGAATAGACTTATGGAATATAAGCCCAAATGGCAAAGGCCTAGAACTCATCAAAGGCCATTCCAAAAGTATAAGAGCTTTCATCGGCACACATATGCACCTAGGCACTACACTCGGAGACACCACAATTACCCAAAGAAGCGATTGCTAAAACACATACACGAGGCATACGAGACAAAAGAGACAAGTTGTATGAACCAGAATCCCAAGCAATTTGCCAAGATTAATTATGATTATGGCAACGATAGATGGCAACCCCTTAGAGTCAAATCATTTGGCTATAAGTTGGTTGGATCATCTTACAATTCTAACCCCTCAGGACCCGGACAAGTATGGGTACCTAAAACTAATTTCCTTGATTGCGGGTTCAGGAACAGTGTGAGTGCCAGGAGGACCTGGTACATGGATAGTGGTTGTTCCGGACATATGACGAGGAAATAAGAAAAATCTGTCAAAATTCAAGGAAGTTAAAGGAGCAAAAGTCATATTTGGAGGAAATGAAGCTCGGGGTGAAATAAGAGGCATTGGATCCATCAAGAAAAATGGATTAGAAATCACGGATGTTGCATATGTTGAAGGACTCAACTTCAATTTGCTAAGCATCGATCCAACTACGTGACAAGGGTTATAATGTTGGATTTAACATGGGTATATGCCAAATCGAGGATCTTGAATCGAATGAAGTTGTGTTGCAAGGATGCGAACAAAAGAACATGTATGTAGTAGATTGGTCAACCGCTACACCCGGCACTTTGTCTATTAGCAAAACCTGGTGAATCAAGTTGGTTGTGGCACAAAAAGCGATTCACACGAATTTCAAAAGCGATTAACAAGCTTGCGGTAGTCTTGTGGAAGGACTTCAGGACTCGATATACAAGAAGGAGAGTATATGTGATGCATGTCGAAGGAAAACAAATCAAATCATCATTCAAAGAAAAGACATGTCCATCTTGAACAAGAATATTACATCTGCTACATATGGATCTATTTGGCCCATGGAACCGGCTAGCATAAGTGGAAAGAAATACACCTTGGTGGTAGTAGATGACTACTCAGATATACATGGACTATATTCATGTGTAAAAAGAAAGAAACTCTCATAAGCGCCCACGATTGATGAAGAAAATTCAAAATGAAAAGAGCGAACCATTATCAAAATAAGATCGGACGAGGGCTGAGTTTGTCAATGGGATAATAACTTCGATATTGTATTGAAAATGGCATTGGTCATGAATTATCTGCGACAAGGACTCCAATGAGAATGGAGTTGCGAAAAAGAAGAATAGAACTCTCAAAAAAGCGGCAAGGACCATGTTAGGTAGCGGGGTTACCAAAAGATTTTGGGTGAAGCAATCAACACGACTTGCTACACTCAAAAAGCGGATGTATGATAAGCAGACGGTGACAAAGACTCCCTATGAGATTTGGACGGGAGAAAACCAAATGTTGCATATTTTAGAATATTTGGATGTAAATGCTTAATCCACAACAATGGCAAAGACAATCTAAAGGCCTTGATGCTAAAGGCGATGAAGGTATCTTCTTGGGATACTCGGTGAAAGCAAAGCCTCTGAGTACTCAACAAAAGGACTATGGTTGCGAAGAATCCATTCATGTGGTATTCGATGAGCGAAATGTAAATGGAGAAGACATTGAAGAGTCGGTGATAAGGCTGAATCATCAACCATCTGAAAAGAGTCCCTATCTTTGAAGGTGAAAGGCGGAATTATAAACTCGAGATGAAGATGAGATAGGCGAGTCTCATAAAATCTTTGGAAAATTTGCGGCTAAGTGAGTGCGAGAGAGGCTGATCAAAGCAACACAAGCTGCTAGGCAGGCCGAATCCAACTAACTTACTTCAACTTTGATGTAAGATGGGTGAAAGACCATCCACGAGAACTTGTCATTGGAGATATAAGAGAAGGTGTCAAAACAAGATCGAACTCAACAAGAAGCTATGTTCACATGCTTTATCTTGCAAATAGAGCCCAAAGATGTGTTACAAGCATTGGATGACACACATTGGATTCAAGCTATGCAAGAAGAAGTGAATCAATTTGAAAGAAATAAAGTATGGGAATTAGTTCAAAGACCCACCCATCAAAATGTTATTGGTACTAAATGGGTGTTGAAACAAGATGAGCGAGGAGGGCTCTGTGGTAAGAAACAAAGCAAGACTAGTAGCCAAAGGATATTGTCAAGAAGAAGGAATAGATTTTGATGAAACATTTGCTCTGTAGCAAGATTGGAAGCTATAAGGATGTTTCTTGCCTATGCAACTCACAAGAATTTCATTGTATATCAAATGGATGTAAAAGTGCATTCTAAATGGTTTATTGGAAGAAGAAGTGTATGTTGAACAACCTCCGAGGATTTGAAGCGAAAGACTCTTGGAGATAAGGTATACAAACTCAAAGCTCGTATGGATTGAAAGCAGGCACCCGGCATGGTATGATACTTTGTCACAATTCCTAGCGAGAATGGATTCACAAAGGAAAAGTAGATAGAACACTTTTGAGAATTCAAGACAAAAAGAGTATCTTGCTTGTTCAAATATATGTGGATGACATCATTTTTGGATCCACAAACAAAGAAGCTATGTGAAAAATTTTCAAACCTCATGCAAAGCAAATTTGAAATGAGCATGATGGGAGAAGTGACATTCTTCCTTGGACTCCAAGTGAAACAAGCGAAGGATGGAACCTTCATAAGTCAAACAAAATACACGGAGAGATTTAATGAAGAAATTTGGTATGGAGGAGAAGTCTTACGTGAAAATACCAATGAATACATCGATCAAAATGGACATGGATGCGGATGGCAAGCACAGTAGATCAAACAAGATCTGAGCACTTATTGGATCATTGCTCTATCTCACAACAAAGCGAGCGGACATCACCTTTCTTTGTAGGTGTATGTGCAAGATTTCAATCTGCTCCAAAAGAAAGCCATATGACAAGCTAAGAGAATCTTGAGATACTTGAAAGGAAGCGAAGTTGGCTTATGGTATCAAGGAAGGTGGATTCAAACTAATTGGCTATTGGACTCGACTATCTTTGGATCACGAGTTGTGAGAAAAAGCACCTCGAGGCACATGTCAAATGCTAGGAAACAGGCTGATTTCTGGTTTAGCAAGCAAAATTCAATAGCCACCTCTCTGGTGAAGCGGGAATACATAGGCTGCGGGCGGTGTTGTTGTGCCCAAGTCTATGGATGAGGCAACGGCGGTGAGAGACTATGAAGTTGAAGAAAAGGAAATTCCAATCATGTGTGATAACACAAGTGCAATGCAATCACTCAAAATCATGTGTTGCACTCGAAACAAAAGCATATCGATGTCGAGATATCACTTCATAAGAGATCATGTTGAAAAGAAGGACATCATCTTGGAATATATCTCAAGCGATAAACAATTGGTGACATCTTCACAAAACCATTATGTGAGTCAAGATTTGAAGAACTCAAGCATGAGTTAGGGTTAATTGGTGGTGACACTCGGAAGAATCAAAGAAAAGAAATGGAACACAAAAAGGAAAAAGAGTTGAACTCACAAATCATTTAAGTAAATCGGCCGTATCGGAAAAACTGAATATCTGGGAGTCGGTGTGGTGAGTCACAAAGAAAAGCTGTGAGAAGAAGAGTTAAACCGGTGAGGGTAAAAGTTGAGTCATTTATGAGCAAAGTGACAAAAACGCGGTCGTTTTTACTAAGCGGGAATGTTTTTAAGAATTACGTCGACATAATTATGGCGTGTACAAGCAAAAAGCGCACACCAAGCTTATGATTGGATATAAATCTTTGCCGCATTAAATACGAGACATTAAATGCTAAATCGGCGTGCAAAATCTAAGCCGTTGATTTCGATCACATTTCAAAAACCACCCGCATACGTCCTTTCATAAACCATACTTAAGCTTTCTTTCTTCTCTCTCATATTACCAAAACCGTTCATCTCTCTCGAAAGCAAAGGCAAACTCTCTCAAAACCCTATCTATCTTCAAATCAACCTCTAAGTTTTCTTGGTGAAATCTGAAAAATGGCATCAACCTATGATTTTGTCAAGTTAGGAAAGCAAATCCACACGGGTCTCTTTGTGGATTTCGGCGGCATGGTGAAACGGGGTCGATGACACCCTCTAAAAGAAAATCACTAAAAAGCTCAAAGCGTCCGGTGAAACCATTTACGGCGATTGGAATTCTCAATGACCTATGTGGAAGAGAAGTCGCGCGATTCTATGTGAGCGAGAGATTCATGATGAAGGGATAAATCATCATTCACGGAAAAAAAGCTCACCATCTCTGCCAAGGATTTGGTGAACAACTTTGCTCACTACCGAAGCGGAAGGAGCATCGAAAATCAACGAAGGCTGATGTAAACACTGTTCTTTGCTTGGAAGGAAATAGCCAAGCCCGACTATCTTTGATAAAATAGTTTACACAACAACAAGAAATTTCTGCTGAAGGAGGATTACCACAAGCTTTTGGACATAGTTGCCAAATGCATAGACATCAAATTTGGCGACTTTGACCAAGCTATCAAAAGCAAAGTTGATCGTAATGGCTGCGATCATTGAAGAAAGGAAAATAAAGCTGGGCTAAGTTTGTCTACAACCCGACTATGCGAGAATGTAGGAACAAATCCTTCAAGAGAAGATGGTGCATTTGGAGGATCCCTAGGATATGGCACAGTGATTGGCGGTGATGGAGTGAAAGGAGTCCCTCTTAGACATGGAAAGGCGTTCCATGTAAACAAGAGATGTTCGAGATCAAACCTCTGCGGCGCCGAGAAGAGAGCCTACGCCAAGAGAGGCGACACGAGTGAGGGGAATCGGTGACCACGAAGATCTGTTGTTTCCTCTCCACCAAAAAGAAAAGTTGCCCCTGCGGCCGCTAAGAAGAAGCTGCTTGCCCCTGCTAAGAAAAGATCTTTGCTCTGACAAAAAAAAAAAAACTGCTCCTGCCCTGCGGTAGTAGTCACTGCCCCGCAGAATCGTGTCTCCTGCCCAGCGGCGGTGATCGAGAAGGACTCTCAAATACCTTCTTCGATCGTCAAAAAGAGGAATCGATAAGCCAAGCGGCGGCTCCTCGAGAAGAAAACACCGGCACCGGCCCCCCGCCCAAGACTCGAAGAAACTCTCTAAACCGAGAAATCCCTCCGGTACAAACTAGGAGACGAAGAAGAATCATCAAGCACTCCGAGCTTGAGAAATCCAGGCCGAGTCGACCACTCAGTGGAAGCGAATCTGGGAGGCTATTTGGAGAAGTAGAGTCTCGGACATTATAGATGAAACAACTAAATCTGCTTTGAAAGCGTCAATGAGAGAAAAGCGAAGACACAAACAGTGGTTCGCAAAGAGACACAAAGAGGCTGATAGAGATGATAGTGATGTGATGATCCTATCCCACCTTATCCGGACATCCAAAATCGTGCTGCGAGTGGAGGAAGTGGAAGTTGAGTCGATCCGAGGAAACAGTTCAACGGCTGAATTTATCGAAGAAGAAGAGGAATCTGCTGAACTTCCTTGGACTACCTCTGTGATCTCAAGCCTTTGGATGAAGAAAAGCACGAGATATCTGCGGATCTTCAAGGATAAGGAGAAGGAGAGATTGGCGAGAGGAAAGGCGAGGCAAGAGAAAGGCCAACATCGCCTCTCACTGGCACCCACAGAACATACGCATCCTCACTTCGACATTCTATCGAGAAAGTGATGAGGATCGGACCTCTTCTTTGCCACATAAAAGTTGCAAATCGACAAGCAATGCATGAATCCCGAATTCTTCATGAGAAAAGCTTGATGGAGGGACCGGAGAGTCCTCCAAAACACAGGTGAAATCGATCAATGGGAGTAGTGCGACAAATCGCCACCGTTGTTCTTGCCACCACTCCCCAAACTCACTCGGAAGAAGGATTTAAGGAACTGGCGATGAAACCGGGTTAGTGGGGACCCCGTTGAGCCAACCCCTAATGAAGGTGTCTTACCACCTTTGATAGGTGAACACTCGGTAAAGCAGTAGGGAGTTTGGAGACAGTGACCCCATTCAAGTCACTCGGTGATGCGCCCGGTGAGGGAAACTCCCTCCACTGCGGCAAGGTCGGAGGATCTGCGGATGACTTCTAATGAATCTAGGAGGCGAAGTGGAGAAAGTACAAACACAAAACGAGCAATGAGTTGCCATCAGCGAAGCTCGAGCGATTGAGGTTGTCTCAGTGAGGTGCCAAGCTCTGAAGGCTAATGCCAGCTGCTTTGCGATCGAGGCTGAAGGAAGGAAACACCCGGAGTTAACACTGCAGGCGATGAAAGTGCAATCCATGGGGTTGAGACTCAATGGATGCCACCACGAAAGACCCTAAGACAGTGACACCTTTCGAAAAGGAGGTCAAAAGCCTCGCTCGTTGAGGCTGCGGAGGTAATGAAGGCCACGGGAGGTTGAGACTTCCCGGGGTAAAGAAAAAGAAGTAGAGAACATCCTCCTGCTATCATTGATCCATCTGAAAAGGAGATAAGCGCTTTCATGATTCCCAGGATAATCCTGATGTAACCTTTCGGGATCGGAAGCGCGACGAAGAAGCTGAGTCATCCCCGTGCAGATCAAAAGGCTTCAGTGCGGATGTTCCCGGCCGAGCAAGTTTGATCTCAAGACTACTCGTCAAACTTTCCATTTTGATGATGAGCCACCAATGGAAATCTCATCATCGTCCGATGACGCTTGATAAGGCCGAGGACCATCCGCTCAATTGGAGAAACCATTGAGACCAACGAAGGCTTTGTTGAGGCAGTGAGCTCGGCAAAGTCGGGTCTACTTCACAACAGACCCCAGTGAAAAGCAGTCCAGCTGCGCGAGCTCCCAAGCTGCGGCGAGTTCGACTCAAAAAAAAAAGGAACTTCACGCGCACCTCTCATCATTGAACAAATCCCATTTGGCGTGATGATTCCTTTGTAGAATCATTTCCTTTTCCCTGGAAGTACCCGACCTCCTGAAGAGTCGAGAACGAACTCACACGCTACCCACGGACCAGCTCTGTCATTCCGTCGGTACCATCGTTCAGTGACTATGACTTTGGCGTTGCGTGGTCATCACCGGTACATCGGAAGAAACAATGAAGTTCGGGAGGTGTTCAAAGCATTATTTGCTTTGAAATTGAGCGGATGGAGAGGCACCAGGCCTCTATGGACATGCGGCCCGAACAACATGAGATGCCAACACTACTGCTAGACTTGAGAGGCATAACGGTCGAGGATAAGAGAATGGTGGCAACAAAAACAATGCGTGTGGAACAAGTTAGATACTTGAGGACATTGTTCAACAAGTTTTGGTATGGCGGTGAGAATCTTGATGCAAAGACGAAATTGAGAGAACACATTGAGCACATGCATGAAGCTCACACTTC
The DNA here is from genome assembly GCA_016081115.2 of Rehmannia glutinosa. Classification (NCBI taxonomy): domain Eukaryota; kingdom Viridiplantae; phylum Streptophyta; class Magnoliopsida; order Lamiales; family Orobanchaceae; genus Rehmannia; species Rehmannia glutinosa. Next base: position 277,242 of record JABTTQ020000811.1, on the reverse strand, counting down.
TTGAGATAAAGGCTTGCGTGAGCAAAATAAGAGTGATCTCCTGCGTCGGAAGAAAATATGGATAGAAAATTCAGTCTTCTCATGGCTGAAATGAAGCTAATTTCAGCAGAGTCCAACGCTACTCGCTCGAATTTCGTGCCGCATACTCCGCGTGAGACTCGAGACGAGAACTTCGACTATCGTGAGCTCGACTTCACGCTTTGCCGATATGTTTCAGTGTTCCTCTCTCCTTTGATGATGCCAAAAAGGGGAAGAGAATACTTTAAAGCGCTAAAGAGATCTGAAGGTTTGAAAAGGAGGAAGCGGTTTGTGAAGGGAAAGACAAATGAGGAAGTGTCAAAACAAAAAGAAGAAAAATCTGTTGAGGAGAAGGATCGAAAGATGTGACCTTGATGATTGCACAAACCCCCAACAAGGTCTTGTCACAGGTGATATTATCGGCACAAACTCCCTGTGACTCTGCCACTCCAACACTCTTTATATCTATGGGTGAAAAGAGAAAGACAATTGAAGCGAGGGATGGATGAAATGGAAGGAAGAATGGATGCCGGGTTATGAACATCTTGAAACAACATGGAGGCATTCTAGTAAGACGAGAGACACTTATGCCATCTCGGATGTCGGGGCCAGAGCCCCACGATCGATTGATGAATTTAAAACGCTCGCATCGAAGGATACTTTGCAAATATGTCTATGGCTCAAGCTTGGACTTGTCTTGGGAAAAGGGTCTCACGTTATGTGAAGAAGGCGACGAGCAACAGACTACCTGCGATCACTCTGTCCGGTCACTCACCAGTGAAGAAGACCTCGATACAATACACGCCCGAGAGGAAGAGGAAGAAGCGATGGTGGAGGAAGAGGTTTGAGACCTAGGCATCTGCCCAAAAACATTGAGTCGTAGATCCATGCAAGAAAGGAGGGATCTCTTGGGCTAGTCTTGACCAAGTAGCCAATTTGCAAGTGGCTAAAAGCAATCTTGAGTATGCGAAAAGAATAGAAGAAGAAAATAAGAGACAAACTCGGCTATGGGAGGAAAGACAAGAGAGATTAAGAAGAGATGAAGGCTGCCGGAAAGCATATGAAAAGAAGAAGAAGAAAAGCGGTGGAGATGAGAAAAAGAAAGAAGACCGAAGATGATGGAAGCGAGGAAGATGAAAGAAGGAGCGTGAAAGGAGATGAAGTGTTGTTGTCCACCCCTTCATGTATTTTACTATGTAAATACATACTATGTAAGTCTTCTCGCAATAAAGTCAGTAAATTCTTTATTTTTTTGTATAGATAAATGTTTGCTCGATACACCTTGTAAAAATTGTGTAAAAGAACAAGAATGTTATGATCAATAAAAGAATTGATTCTACGCATACATTCTATGTGAATGCACTATCTGTATGTATCTTTGCTATTTACATTTTGAATGTTTTAAGTTTTGGCATCATCAAAAAGGGAAATTGTTGGGAAATTTATTGTTTAGATTTTGATTAATGCCATGTAAAACTTAGAATAGGAAGTTGGCACCCCATTTTGTTGTAAATGCATTGTAATAAATAAATTTGTCAAGGTGAGCTTAAGTCGGCTATGCCCAAACATGCAAGAAGACAACTCGGAGACTAGAAGGAAGACTCATTGCAAGACAAGGCAGTGAGTATGGCAAAAGAAGAAGAGGGGAACTCTCTTGAAGGAGCAAACGAGATGCGGTGAGTGGAGTATCGGTCAAGTCAACTCAAGAAAAGCCAAGTCTCAAGTTGAAGTGACGAAGAAGAGTCATCCAATGATTGGAAGGCGACTCTAAGTCACCTGGGAAAGCAAGGAAATGCGGTCAAGTCGAGATAATCGAAAAAGATCCGTTGCCGAGAAATCAAGAAATTACTTAAACAAGTAATATCTCCATGCTACCTTTCTCGAAGTGCTCGATCCCAGGAAGCGTGCAAAAGGAATAAACCAATGGGAAGCACTACACCGTGTCGAACTGCGAAAAGGTGAAGAACAATTCATACGAGGAAATGGCAATTCCAAGGACGCAACAAGACAAGCCAACGACCACAAGTGACTTTCAAAAAATAAGCTATCTCTTCAACGGCGATTTTTGAAAGATCACTATAAAAGGCGAGGAATAACTACGAAAAAGGTACGAAGATTACATAGGTTACCTTGACCATACAAGCAAGAAAGAAACATTTTGTAACCTGAAAATATTCTCAAGTTATTAAACGCTCAATCCTCAATCCTACACTACGAAGAACATCAATCCAACACTCACATGTGAAGAAAAGATAACTTCAATCGATTGAAGAGGAAATTCTTGAAGAATCAAGGGGTCTACATTCCACGAAGGATTGTAGGAAGGTTCAAGGTTGAACCAAGTCTTGAGCTTTTGGAGGGCTTAGTGATCAAATCCAAAGAGCTTGAGCAAGTGGGCTGTAGTAGCAAAGCAGCAATTGCCTGTGAAGAAGGTGAGTCGTCGACGAGCTTGGTGAGTGATCAAGGCGTCTCAGGGAGTCCCAAAGGATCAAGTCAGGTTGTGTGATCAAGACTTGTATCCGGACTGTTACCACTTTGTATCTTGATCAATACCTAGTGGATTCCTCCGGGAGTTGGAGAAGAGAGGAGTAGAAGAATTACCCCATCTTGAACCTCTATAAAAACTTATCGTGTCTTTTACATTTCAAAGACTTTAATTCTGCATCTTATTTGTTTAAATCTGTGACATATTTGCTATCCAACTGATAATTCCTAAGTACTAAATCAAGCTTTATATCTACTAAACCATAACTAAGGGTGTTAAGTCTTCCAATAAATCAAACCACGCTTGAGCTAATTCGATCTTAATAGGCGAGTTATTCTATCAACAACTCGATCAGTCTGTTGAGTGACTAACTTTTGATTAACTAAATTGGTCATCCACTAAGGACACAAAATGTGTAGTATCAACTCGAACTTTTAAAAGGACTAAATCGAAAAACTTGGTAAGGTTTATTCAACCCCCTTCTAAACCTTACACTCACACCCCTTGGGACCTACACCCATTAATTGTCGCAGCAAGCGTGGTGATGAATCCAAACTTTGAAATCCAAAAATGGCGGATCGAAGGAAATTCAGGGAAGCATTATTATTCTTTAGACAATTCGGTTCGATCCGAAAGGATAAAAAACTATGGGATAATAACTTGTATTCATTTAGAGTACAAGGAGAAGAACGAGTATCTCCAGAGGCTATTGCAGAATTGATGATGAGCTTAATGGAGAACCCGCCGAGTGACATCACCATAGAAGAACATATATCACTCGAGGATATCAAGAAGAAGATCCAAATGAATTATAATGAAAATCCTTTGGTATGGTGGGATAAGAACGAGCTCAAAGCTTCCCTAAAGGTTAAACCAGAAAAGGAGTACGAGTTCGTGAGATTCAAACCAATCCTTATGAACCAGGAGGATCGTGAGGATATGCAGAATATACTTAAAGAACATCTTGACCTTAAGTTGATTTCACCAGGAGTTTCTCCATACAGCAGTCCAGGATTCTTAGTCAGAAACCATGGAGAAATCAAAAGAGGAAAACTAAAACTTATTATTAATTACAAGGAGATTAATAACATTTTGGAATTCGGCGGATACTATATCCCAAGTAGAGAACATTTGGTGAACTGTATCAAAGGAGCCAAGATATTCTCAAAGTTTGATTGCAAGTCTGGATTCTACCAGATTAAGATGGATAAAGAAAGTAAGAAGTTCACAACTTTCTCCACACCACAAGGACATTTTATTTGGGACGTGATGCCTATGGGATTGGCTAATGCACCACATATATATTAAAGGAAGATGGATAATCTCTTCCAAGATTATTTCAGTTTCATGTTCGTGTATATTGATGACATCCTTATTGACTCCAAGAACATGAAGAAACATCTCAAACACTTGGAAATATTTTCAAATGTTTGCCACAAAGAAGGATTAGTGCTTTCAGAAAAGAAGGTAGTAATTGCTACAAGACAGATTAAATTCTTCAGAATTGAAATTGATGAATCATTTTACAAAGCCATATTGTAGAAAAGATACTGAGGATTTCCGGATCTGTTGAAAGACAAAAACAACTTGAGTTTTCTTGGAGTTGTTAATTTTGCTGGAATATTTGTAAACAATCTAGCACATTACATGAAGATGTTTAGCCTATTGATCAAAAAAGATGCCATATTCAAATGGGAAGATGAACATCAAGAAGGAATTAAGCAGCTTAAAGAAGTTTGCAAAAAGCTTACGAAACTTGCAATTCCAAAAGATGAAGATGAACGTTCTATATACGGATGCCGAACTATTGGTGGGTAGCGATTCTTACAAAAGCCACTCCGAATGACGAAATGCCATGCGGAATCTTTGCGGCGTCTTTTTAGAGATAGTGAAGCACATCGATGGCATATAAACGAGAAAGAATTCTTTGCGATCATAAAGGCTTTGAAAAATGGTCTTTAGTTTTAATTGGATAAAACATTTACTTTAAAAATTGATAATTCAAGTGTCAAGGCTTTTCTGAAAAATAAAATTGAATCAAAACCAGAAAAGGCTCAATTACTTAGATGGCAAGATGAATGTCAATATTATGATTATGATATTGTCATTATAAAATCTCATGAAAATATTTTTGCAGATTTTCTAACAAAAGATGAAGAGAATTGAAGGCGATTCAATCCTCACGACCTCAAGACATCTTGGAGACCGAATTGAAATGCTACTCCGAGAATTCGATACCCTGGTCATCAATGCTGATTTGGCCAGGAAATTACAAAGGAATGATCGGGACAAAGTAATCAATTGAATACGAGCATGTGTCCGGTCTCACTCTCAGTTGAGAACGACATTTCAGGGGCCACTACTCCGGGCCGCTAATAAGTAAACGGAGCGTTTAGAGCGCAGGGCTCCCCAACCTGTAGCAGAGGATTCAAATACCTCTAGCACAAGTCCTAAGCTGGCAGAAATATTGGCCCAAGTAAAAGATGATACTCCGGAGTCAAATCCTGAGTTATCATGTCAATGTTAGATAAATGTTTTTATCAAGATTTTGATGATTTTGTTTTAATAAGTTTTTATACCAAAACAATGTTTTCATATGTTGTCCAAATACTCCTAAATGATTTAAAATGTTTTTACTAATTTTTTGGAGTATTTCTTAGAGTTTTTAATTTGATAAAAATTGGACAACACTTTTGATGGTTTTGTTTAAATTGGTTTTTACACCAAAACTATGTTTATAAATGTTGTCTAAATACTCCCAAATGATTTAAAATGTTTTTACTAATTTTTTGGAGTATTTTTGAAGTTTATTTTTGAAAAAAATCGGACAACATTTCAAAAGGGAGGTCGGCCGGTCAGCCCAAAGTGGTCGGCCGTACACCAAGATTAGAAACTCGAAACAAAACTTACGTCTTGAAAAAGAGGGAGGGGACCGGTCAAGGGTGAGGTCGACCGGTCATCACCCTAGGGCGACCGTCGCACCCCACATCGACCGTCGCACCCCCCCCGCACCCCTACACGGATCGCACTATTTTTTAAAAACGGTCGAAATCTTCAACAGGCAACCTACGCCCTATGTTGTTTTTTGACAAAAAAATTCCAACCGTTGCAATCTGTGATGACAAAGATTTGCTTTTCAATTTTGTACAATATTTCTACATCTTGTGATCTTCTTTTTGTAGACAAAAGTGAAGATAGAGGAGCCTATGTTGGGAGCCTATGTTGGTGAAGCTTCCCTATAAATAGAGGATGAATTGAAGACACAAGACACAACACATACAAGCAAAATACACAACAAGAAATCGCAAATTGTTCAAGCTTTCATTTTTTTCATTCTTGTTGTAATAGCTAAAGTCTTTCACTTGCACATCTTTGAGGTCTAGGCTTTTTGATTCTTGATTACACTTGCACTAAATCTTTGTATTGGTTTCATAGAGTTGTAATCTTGAATTTTGTCCATCATTCAACACAAGACATCCTTGTGAGTATTCTTGTGGTAAGAATACACTTGGGTGATTTAGGTGATAGGTGTTTGAAGAGTGTGGTACTCTTCAAAGGTGGTGAAGGAAGATTGTGGTAATCTCCTTGAAGGTGTTGTAAGAGGATTGTGGTGATCCTCAAGGTGTTGTATTAATTGTGGTAATTAATAAAATCTTTTTTCTTTTTGAAATCCATCCCGGAGATATTGGGGTGGTAGAGGATTAGGCCCTAGGTGGGTTGAACCTCTTTAAATCAACGAGTGTTGTTTAATTTCCGCATTTACATTCTTGTCATTTACTTGTTGATTCGAAAAAGAGGGTGATTTGCGAAAAATCGGCATAATATATTCACCCCCCCTCTAGATTATCGTAGCCATTTGGACTAACAAGTGGTATCAGAGCCAAACTCTTTGGCTAAGCTCGTTCCGAGTAAAGAGGAAAGATCCATGGCTACGAATGAAGCTTATCTCACCACCGCGCCTCCACCAACAAGCCTCCACTATTCGACGCCAACAACTACGCATTTTGGAAAGACCGCATGGAGTGCTTTCTACAAGGATCTTGGATTTGATATTTGGAATGTGGTCATTGAAGGAGTTGCTCAACCAACAACAAAATTGGAGGATGGTACCACTACTCCCAAGCCATTCAAGGAGTATGATGAAAATGACAAGAAGGCTTTCTCTCTAAATGGTAAGGCCTTAAATATTTTACATTGCTCTCTTACCGCCACCGAATATAATCGCATAAGAGGCATACGGTCGGCACATGAAGTTTGGGAAAAATTAGAAACCATTTATGAGGGCACAAAGAAAGTAAAGCAAGCAAGAAAAACAATGCTTGTGAAAGACTTTGAAAATTTCAATATGCATGATGGTGAAAGCATATCAAAAATGGTGGAAAGGCTTGACAACATTGTCAATCCTCTTGTGGCTCTTGGAAAGGTCATCTCCTAAGAAGAAGACAAGGTGACCAAGGTATTAAACGCCCTTCCCGGCTCATGGTCCGAAAAGGTGACGCGGCAATCACGGAAGCTCAAAATCTTGAGACACTCAAGTTTGATGAGCTCATTGGGAATCTCCTCATTTATGAAGTATATCTCGAGAGAGAAAAATTCTCAACCATCCACCTCTAAAATCGGATGCAAAATATTATTAAAAGGCTTAGCATATTCTTCTAATAATGTTTATTATGCTAGTGATGAGGATGATGAAGAAACGACGACTCTTGTTAGAAAATTTGCAAAATTTGTAAACAAAAATAAAGCAAGAAAGCGAAGAGACAATTCTTGCTTCAAATGCGGAAAATCCGGGCACTACATAGCCGATTGCCCAAAATTAGCGGCAGAGGAACAAAAGAAGAAAAAGCCTTTTCCGAAAAAGAAGGCGTTAAATGCGGACATCAAAACTTGGGATGAATTACTTGAAACAACCGACGAGGAAGGAGAATCCGAACATGGTCTTATAGCCATAGACGATGAAAATACCGAGTGCGCTCTAATGCTTCATCTTCTTCCCTAGTTGATGAATTACAATGTGATTTTGATGAATTGCAAAATGAGTTTCAAAATTTGATTGTTAAATACAAGAATTTGAAAAAGGAGCATAAAGAGCTTAAACTAGAAAAGGATAAATTATTTACTTCTTATGACTCTCTTGATAAAGCTCATGCTATTACTCTTACTATGGTCCATACTCTTGAAACCGAAAAACAAACGCTCACAAATGATATTGAAAATTTGAAAAAGGATGTGCATCGATTCAATTTAAGTACGGATAAAGTCACAAAAATTTTAGATGCACAAAGAGGTGAGCATTCTAAATTAGGACTTGGTTATAAACCTTTTCAAAATGCTTTTAAGAAAAAGACCAAGGTCCAACCTTTTTACGTCTAGTAGTCCTCGTATTATTACTTGTTTTTATTGTGGTAAGAATGGACACTATGCTAGCAATTGTAAATTGAAGAATAATTTTAGATATTATTGGAGACCTAAAGGTCTCAAGGCTAACCCCCATGGACCCCAAAATTATAGGGTACCTAAAAATAATTCCTTTGTAGGTTATAGGGGCTATAACAACAATGGAAGATTCAAAATGGCTTGTGGACAGCGGATGTTCACGCCATATGACCGGAAAGAGAGAACTTTTTACCAACATCAAGCTCCAAGAAGAGGGTATGGTCATGTTCGGCAATGGCAGAGGAAGAATTCTTGGAAATGGAGAAATTGGTAACTCTTCTTTCTCTCTTAGTAATGTTCTTTTAGTAGAAGGGCTTAAGTTCAATTTGATAAGTGTTAGCCAACTTTGTGACTCAAATTATAATGTTGTTTTTAATAAAGAAAAATGCCTTATTTCCAAAAATGATAAAATTATTTGTGAAGCAATTAGAAAATGCAATCTTTACAAAATTTGTACAAGTGATTTGGTTAGTCAAAATGTTTCTTGTCTTGTCGCCAATAATGATTTAACTAGCTTATGGCATAGGCGACTTGGACATGTTGGATACAAAATTTGCAAACTATTTACAAAAACCAACATGTAAAAGGACTACCCAAATTGAATTTTGAAAATCTTGGCTTATGTGACACTTGTCAAAAGAACAAATTAGTTAAGAGTAGTTTTAAGCCCAAAATGAAATTTCCACTACCAAACCCCTACAAATGCTTCATCTTGATTTGTATGGGGATATTGGTACGGCAAGTCTAAGTGGAAAACATTACACTTTTGTTATAGTTGATGATTTTTCTAGATATACTTGGGCTCTATTTCTTACAAATAAATGCGATGCCGTTAATGAGTTTGTTAAGTTGTGTAGACTCATTGAAAATGAAAAGGAAGATACTATTAAGTTCATTCAAGTGATCGAGGTGGAGAATTTGACGGCGAATTTAGAGTCTTTTGTGAAACCAAGGGATATAGTCATAATTTTTCGGCTCCAAGGACACCTCAACAAAATAGAGTAGCCGAAAGGAAGAATCGGACACTTCAAGAAATGAGTCGGTCCATGCTCAATGAATTTTCATTTCCAAAATATTTTTGGGCCGAAGCCGTAAGTACCGCTTGCTATGTCATTAATCGAGTTTATATTCGTCCTAAAATGAATAAAACTCCATATGAGCTTTGGAAAGGAAGAACTCCAAACATTAGTTATTTCAAAATATTTGGATGTAAATGTTTTATTTTGAATACTAAGGATCAATTAGACAAACTTGATCCTAAGGCCGATGAAGGAATATTTATGGGGTATTCAATCAAGAGCAAAGCATATCGGGTCTATCCATGTCAAATTCAATGAAGCTTCGGGTGTTGAAAGGATACCCAATGATGAAAGTGTTGAAGAGGATATCGTTGAAACCATTGTTCAAGATGAAACTCAAAATGATCAACCTTCAAGCTCAAGTGTTCCTCAAGAAGATAAAGGTGATACTTCGAATCTTCCCGTAGCATTGAAATTTAAGGGAGATCACCCAAAAGATCTTATTATTGGTGATCCCCTTGATAAAGTGATGACTCGAGGAAAATTTGCCGAGAAAGCTCTGATATCTCAAAAAGAGCCTAAAAATGCTAAGGAAGCTATTGAAGATGAGGATTGGTTTTTAGAGATGCAAGAGGAGTTGAATCAATTTGAAAGGAATGATGTATGGGAATTAGTACCTTGTCCTCCATCTCAAACAATTATTGGTACAAAATGGGTATTTGAACAAGCTCGATGACCAAGGCAATATTGTTCAAACAAAGCAAGGTTAGTAGCTCAAGGTTATTGTCAAGAAGAAGGTATTGATTATGATGAAACATTTGCACCGTAGACGTTTAGAAGCTATTCATATTTTACTTGCCTATTCTTGTTTTAAAAATTTCAAACTTTACCAAATGGATGTAAAATCCGCATTTTTAAATGGTATTATTCAAGAAGAAGTCTATGTAAAACAACCTCCGGGGTTTGAAAATTTTTCTAGGACTAATGATGTTTATAGACTTAAAAAGACCTTGTATGGTTTGAAACAAGCACCCCGTGCATGGTATGATAGACTTAGCTCTTTTCTTTTGCAAAATGGTTTTACAAGAGGTAAAGTTGACACTACTCTCTTTGTTTTTGAAAAAGGGCAAGATTGCTTATTAGTGCAAATTTATGTTGATGATATTATTTTTGGTGCTACTAATGAATCCTTGTGCAAGAAATTTTCTAAGTTAATGCAAGGTGAATTTGAAATGAGCATGATGGGGAGCTCAACTTCTTCCTTGGACTTCAAATTAAGCAATGCCAAGAAGGAATTTATATTTCTCAATCAAAATATACAAAGGAGCTTTTGAAGAAATTTGGCATTGAAGAAGGAAGAACTGCGTCTCTACCCCAATGGCAACAAATGTCAAGATTGACAAAGATAAAAAAGGCAAGTCGGTTGATGAATCCAAATATAGAGGTATGATTGGTAGTTTACTTTATTTAACAAAGAAGTAGACCGGACATTCTTCATGCCGTATGCCTATGTGCTCGTTTTCAAAGCAATCCCAAAGAATCTCATATGAGTGCCGTTAAAAGGATTTTTCGATATTTGAAAGGCACTATTCAATATGGTTTATTCTATCCAAAGAATGAAAAATTTTCTCTTAAAGGTTATAGTGATTCGGACTATATGGGAAATATTAATGATCGGAAAAGTACTTCCGGATCATGTCAATTTTTAGCGATTGCCTAGTATCTTGGTTTTCAAAGAAACAAAATTGTGTTTCACTTTCAACGGCCGGCCGAATATATTTCAGCGGTATTTTGTTGTACACAACTTCTTTGGATGAAACAAACTTTAGCGGATTATAAATGTTCTTTTGAAAATGTTCCTATCTTTTGTGATAACATATCCGCTATAAATATTACGCAAAATCCGGTTCATCATAACCGTACTAAACATATTGAGATTCGACATCATTTTCTAAGGGATTGTGTCTCAAAACGAAAAATTGAGATATCTTTTGTACCATCTCAAGATCAATTAGCGGATATTTTTACAAAACCGCTATCTTCCGAGACTTTTGCATCGATACGAGCTCGGTTAGGCATAATGCATATTGAATGAGGCTTACGTTTGCATCTTGCACGTTTTTAAAACTTAGGGGCGAAAAATCGGATTTTTGGTTGAAAATTCGGATTTTGGAAAAAGCTGACACAGACAGTGGGGTGAAAGGGTTGAGGCAACCGTCGCCCTCAACCTCGGCCGTCGCCTAAGCATAAAATTGGATTAAAATGGTTCTGTCTTGACATTCGCAACTTTAACATATTTTGGCCATTTTTCGTCCCCTTTGCCAAATTTTTTCATATATTTCATTCAAAAATAGTTTTCATGCATCTTTTTCACAACATGGATATTATATATCATGATTATCATCATTATGACTCATCTTTTCCGATCAAATGGTAAGAATTCTACTCCATTTGCTCAATTGGGTTGAACCCTTGATTTTTTGACTTGTTTGCAAAATTCTTGATTCTAGTTTCATATGAATGTGATGAGCTTAATATTTATGATGTATTGAATATTGTTTGCACTGAATTGGTGATGAAATTTTTTGGCTTAAATGAATTTCAAAGGCGTTATATACTTCTAGTTTTATTCGACGCACGCCAAGTGTTCGACAAAATGTTTCAATGAAAAATTCATCACCTACGTGATTCTCTCGATTTGAAAAGTCATATAAGTTTATAGAGATCATGTTTTATCAATCAAATGAGCTTTTGCAAGTCAATTGATCAACTTTTCCCTTTTATTTGGAATTTAAGCTTCAATTTTCAATAAGCTCGATAAATCGATAAATTTGCGCACTTTGATATGAATATATGATGTTTTTATCGTGCTAACATTCTTTTTGATGATTCCAAAGGGGGAGAAACAGGAAAAATGCTCTTACGCTCAAAGAAGCGAAAATAAGCTTGCAAGAAAAAGCTATAAGCTAGGACTCTTGAAAGCCATAAGTCATGAACAATGCTTAGTCCATTTGATGTATTGTGGACTTTTATGCTTGACTAATGATGTTTTGTGACAAGGGGAGCTTATAAGCTCATGGAATTCAAGCTTAAGTTGTGAAAGCTAAGCTTTTAGCTTTTAGTTGTTGCTTGTATACTTGTTCTTTATATGCATGTTGATAGGGGGAGCTTGTGCAAAAATGATTTTGAAAAATCTTTGCTCCTATCCTTGTGTGCTTGTACTTATGATGTATCTTGTTTGGAATTGATTGTTGTTTTAAGACCGGAAAATTTGTTTTGTTATAAAATCGACCTTCTAAAATTGTTTTGGTTTGTAATCATCAGGGGAGTTTATTAGATAAATGTTTTTATCAAGATTTTGATGATTTTGTTTTAATAAGTTTTTATACCAAAACAATATTTTTATATGTTGTCCAAATACTCCTAAATGATTTAAAATGTTTTTACTAATTTTTTGGAGTATTTCTTAGAGTTTTTAATTTGATAAAAATTGGACAACACTTTTGATGGTTTTGTTTAAATTGGTTTTTACACCAAAACTATGTTTATAAATGTTGTCTAAATACTCCCAAATGATTTAAAATGTTTTTACTAATTTTTTGGAGTATTTTTTGAAGTTTATTTTTGAAAAAAATCGGACAACATTTCAAAAGGGAGGTCGACCGGTCGCCCAAAGTGGTCGACCGGTACCTGAAGATTAGAAACTCGAAACAAAACTTACAGTCTTGAAAAAAGAGGGGGAGGGGACCGGTCAGGTGTGGTCGGCCGTCGCACCCCACCTCGACCGGCCGCACCCCCGCAACCCCTACCTGGATCGCACTATTTTTTAAAACGGTCGAAATCTTCAACAGGCAACCGGTCGCCCTATGTTATTTTTTGACAAAAAAATTCCAACCGTTGCAATAATCTGTGACAACAAAGATTTGCTTTTCAATTTTGTACAATATTTCTACATCTTGTGATCTTCTTTTTGTAGACAAAAGTGAAGATAGAGGAGCCTATGTTGGGAGCCTATGTTGGTGAAGCTTCCCTATAAATAGAGGATGAATTGAAGACACAAGACACAACACATACAAGCAAAATACACAACAAGAAATCTGCAAATTGTTCAAGCTTTCATTTTTTTCATTCTTGTTGTAATAGCTTAAGTACTTTCACTTGCACATCTTTGAGGTCTAGGCTTTTTGATTCTTGATTACACTTGCACTCAATCTTTGTATTGGTTTCATAGAGTTGTAATCTTGAATTTTGTCCATCATTCAACACAAGACATCCTTGTGAGTATTCTTGTGGTAAGAATACACTTGGGTGATTTAGGTGATAGGTGTTTGAAGAGTGTGGTACTCTTCAAAGGTGGTGAAGGAAGATTGTGGTAATCTCCTTGAAGGTGTTGTAAGAGGATTGTGGTGATCCTCAAGGTGTTGTATTAATTGTGGTAATTAATAAAATCTTTTTTTTTTTTGAAATCCATCCCTGAGATCTTTGGGGTGGTAGAGGATTAGGCCCTAGGTGGGTTGAACCTCTTTAAATCAACGAGTGTTGTTTAATTTCCGCATTTACATTCTTGTCATTTACTTGTTGATTCGAAAAAGAGGGTGATTTGCGAAAAATCGGCATAATCTATTCACCCCCTCTAGATTATCGTAGCCACTTGGACTAACAGTCAACCCAACATATCCGGGGTAAAGGACGGAGAGATTAATCTCAGGCCTATGATGGGCAATTCTAAGATTGATACTAACGAGATTAAAGTTTCTTCTTCTTGGCAGGAATACCAGGCAAATTGGGAGAAACTGATCACAAAGCAAGGGATATCTCCAGAAGAAACAAAGATCGATATTTCTGGAAAATATCCAAGGGTATGGATGCTTCCAAATTCCAATCCACAAGAAGTGAAACAGTGGTATGAGTTGGGGGCTTTGGCCTCAATCTATACAACTTTACTAGCCTTCCCGGAGATTAAGCAATTGCCAAAATGGATGCAGGAAGCAGTTTACAAGTGCTGGTCAAACAATGATAGCCTGAAACGAGGAGATACCTTGGAACTGTATTTTATAAGTGCAGCTCCAGAGCCTATCGGAAAAGGCAGTCATGAAGTCTTTCATTATATTAGGCTTCGCCGACCAGAAGAAAGAGCCTTCAAAAATTTCAAGGAGGCGAATTCAGAAGAAGACCAATTAGCCATGATATTTACAGAAGATCAGATTACTGCGAGAAGGCATGAGGATTATGATGGGTCTGTCTCACTGAGATGGACAAAGTCAAGTTTCCGTTTAAATTCTACTAGAATTCGAGTGAACGGATCATTCCTATTCAATACCATGACAGGAAAAACTACAAGATTTGCAGAAGACCTGTTTGAGAAAAAGAGAAATCTTCTGTGGGAAAACAAGTTGCCGGGAGTAAAGAAATCAGGTCGATCGAGTGTCCAAACCAGAAGGAACCGGAATTTGGCAAAAGATTCTGACCAAAGGTCGATCGGAGAAGACCCAGTGATGGAGAAGACAAGTCACACAAGCATCTAAAGTTTCGAGGACCACCAAAAGGGCAGATTCCCTGACAAAGTCAGTAGAGGCATGTGGCTCAAGACAGGTAACAACCCACTCAGCAAAAAGACAAAAGGTGGGTCAGATCCAACAATTGGCATCCAACTAATCAATATGCTAATAATTCAAGCAAATGACGTAAGTAATGACGTCATAAGATTTTCTCCAACTAAAAGACGGGAAAAAGAAAAGTCAATCGGCTTTGGAGCCTTATCAGAATGCCTTGGATACCAGACAAGATGGGTCCCAAGCCATGTGAAGACGATAAAACATCCACTACTCTCAGCAAGTGGGAGATAGAATCCAAGGAATAGAGGCATCAATTACCTCTATATAAACAAGGGTTTGAGAAGGCTAAAGGCAACGATCAACATCCCTTAGTCTTCTAAAATAAAATTTTCTTTGTAAACATAGTTGTGTGTTTAAATTTTCAGAGTGTTCTTCAATTTTCAGTTTTCCAATTTTCTAGTTTATGTGTAAGGGAGTGCAAGCCTCATATATGAGAGGCTAAATAGGTTTTCTCCTCGCAAAAGGAGATTACTGATGTAATAAGGTTTTCTTTAAGTTCTTAATAAATAAATGTTTTTTGTTCAACATGTGTTCATAATGTTCTATTAGTATATCCCTTTGGAGAATTACTTTATACGCCTGGAGTAGGAAACGAACCAAGACTGTGTTGAGCAGTTGCTGAAGGAGTCGAATAACTTGTAGATCATCTTCCCTGTTGGTTGAAGGTGAACAGTGGGAATTGTTTGTCAAACGGCCTAGGAGCAGTGATTTTCCGACTGGTGGTGTTGCAAGCCATTTCACCCGATGCTATTTCGGTCAAAAAGAGGTATGGGTTTCTAAGGAATTTATTAATTTTATGGAAGCATGTTGGGCCTGATATGATTGTAATTGACTATTTCCATTTTCACCTGTAAACCTTAGTTTGGAACTGATAACATAGAGTAGTGAGATCTTATAAAAGTATACCCTGTTAAGTTTATCGGCTGGAAACCTGACATGATTCATTTAAAACCTCTGATACAGACTGGATTTAAGTAGGTGTAACAATGCCACGAATGAAACAGGTTACAGAAATTTAGCGTGCTCATACTCTGTGAAATCTGGAACGAATTTGATCATGTTTCCTTATTTGTTATAAAAGGTACAATGGGTACTTCAATGAATAATTGATTCCTTTTAATATGGAAGGCCAAAATTGTAACTGAAACCTAAAAAAATGCCATTCCTAAACTTACCACAATACACAATTTGTTTAGGTTAGTGTGAACCAATGAGGCAATTAAGACAATTGCCTCAAGACTCCGAAAAAATAGATGCCCATGTAGACATATTAAATTTGCACCAATCAAATGGTGACACATGTGAAATTCTATATTAAATATCAATTTTATAATTTTCTATTTATATTTGGGAATTTAATTAAATTTAATTCTTAATTTAAATAGTTAATTTATTGATATTTTTAATATATATTTATTGGCCAATTAAAGAATGTCAAATGTCAAATTGTCATAAATCATGATTTATCCTGATTTATTATTATTTCTTTTGATAATTATCACAATTTGTGTTTAAAGAAATAATATTAAATTTGAAGGACCAATCAAATTAGAGTCCTCACTATATGAGTTTTCCTAAGACCCCTCTCCTACAAGTATAAATAGGGGTCATTCTCAATGAATTAAAACACAATTCGAAGAGAAGAAATCCAAGCAAGAAGGCGGTGGAGAAAATTATCTCAAGGCAAGAAGAATATATTCAAGGAGATCTACGGTGTTCAAGGTGAAAGTCAAGGCGTTCATCGCGGAATCCATTCAAATACGGCATTTGATTCGAGAATAAGCTTCCAAGCCCCCGAGTTGACGTTATTGAAGTCCAAACCATCTTTGAGGAAGATCAAAAGGTCAATTTCACCAAGAAGTTCATATATTCAAATCAAATATCATCAAATATATCACGTTTGATTCGAGATCAAGCTTTCAAGCCCTCGGATTAACGATATTGAAGTTCAAGTTTAAGTTTGGAGAAGATTAAACTGAAGAATTCTACTCCAAATTCTCAAATCCTAGATATTATATCCTTGAAGAAAAGAATCAGAGGAGAAATAGAGATTGTAACCTATATTTTCATTTTGATTCATATATATATATTTAATTTGTACGCTTTTTCCTGTTTGTTTATTTGCAGCCAATAGAAATTTGTGTTACAAATTTTTGGCATGCCCAGTGGGACAATCTCTACCTCTCATCTCTTTTCATTGACAAATCTTGAAGTATCGCGATGGCTACTCGCAAAACCATATCAACAAAAGCTGCTTCTTCAAACTCTTTAGGTGACACAAGTAAAAGTGTTGGTATCACTACAAGGAGTATGTCCAAGAAGCTGAGTACATCCTTTGAGAAGACTCCAGTGCGAGCTAAAGCAAATCTAACTCATCTCGAAGATGATGGAGACTTAAGAGATGATGCTTCATCCCTAATCTCCCGCTCGACATCAAGTTGCTCAAACATAGCACCCATTATGATGATGAATGTTACATCACTTGAAGAACAAATCACAAGTTTGACGAGGGCCATTGATGGACTCGCCAATCATGTCAAAGAACTAGACTCGCAAATTGCAAAGCTGATGAACAAAATAGATGGTGTTGATACAAGCCGTGCGATGGGCAAGCAAGTTGAAACACATGAGGAGGTCGAGACATCCATGAAGCAACGACCAAATGAAAAAGAGAAGTCTCCAGAAAATGAGTTGCAAGTCTCGTCTGATGGGCTGATTCCGGTCGACCAACTTAAGGAGTTCATTATGGGGACTATTAAGGACAAGTTCGATGCAAGTTCCAAGTCATCTATGACTTATTCTAAGCCATATACGCAAAGGATCGACAACTTGAAGATGCCCGCTGGTTACCAACCTCCGAAGTTCCAACAATTCGACGGCAAGGGCAACCTAAAGCAGCATGTGGCTCACTTTGTCGAAACGTGTAATGATGCTGGGACTTATGGAGATCGACTCGTAAAATAATTTGTCCGATCCTTGAAAGGCAACGCATTCGATTGGTATATTGACTTGGAAGCAAACTCGATTGATAGTTGGGAGCAATTGGAACAGGAGTTTCTCAATCGATTTTACAGCACTCGGCGGACGGTTAACATGATCGAGCTTACAAATACTCGTCAGTGGAAGGAAGAACATGTCATCGACTACATCAATTGATGGAGGAAATTGAGCCTCAACTGTAAAGACTGGTTGTCAGAAGCTTCGGCTATTGAGATGTGCATCCAAGGAATGCATTGGGGTCTTCGATACATCCTTCAGGGAATCCAACCGAAAAAATTTGAAGAGTTGGCTACTCGAGCTCATGATATGGAATTAAGTATGGCTGCAAGTGGAGTTGAAGGGCCACCCATCCAAGAGTCTCAGAGATCCAAAGAGCGATATGAAGCCAAGAAAGGGGGCAAGTTTTCTTCTAAAGCTCCAAACAAGGAATCAATGGCAGTTAACACAACACCTATCAAGTTTAAAGCTAATGCAAATGCAAAGACTAATGAAAAGAAAGACATTCCTCAAGAAAGAGAATAGAAAAAGTTGACTTTGAGGGAGATGCAAGCTAAACAATATCCATTCCTTGACTCTGATGTCTCTGGGATATTTGACGATCTGCTCAAGGCAAACCTCATTGAATTGCCCGAAATGAAGCGTCCCGATGAAGTTGGGTGAGTTGATGACCCGAAGTACTGCAAATACCATTGTTTGGTAGGCCATCCAATTCATGATTGTTTCGTTTTCAAAGATAAAGTCATGCAGTTAGCTTGCCAAGGAACGATATCACTTGAGGAAGATAGTGCAACTAGTAATGTTATTACCATCACATCTGTATCCATGGATGCGGGTAATGTTGCATGCAACATGACGAATGAGCAGCATGCTTCACCTAGTGAAGCATGTTTACTTGAGAAGGAAGTTGACAATATCACTGAAGATTGCATTTCAACAATTGCTTTCACTGACGAGGACTTGCTGCTTGGTTCCAAACCCCATAACAGACCATTGTTCATGACTGGCTATACTCGCGAGCAAAAGGTGAATAGGATTTTGATTGATGGAGAGTCAGCAGTAAATATCTTATCACTGCGCACATTGAAAGAGTTAGAAATCCCCATGGATGAACTCGCAAATAGTCGTTTGATGATCCAAGGCTTCAACCAAGGGGGGCAAAGGGCTCTCGGCATCATAAGATTGAAATTGTTGGTGGGCGAAATGGCCTCAACTGTATTATTTCATGTCATAAACGCTAAGACTTCTTACAATATGCTTCTGGGACGTCCTTGGCTACATGAAAATGGGGTGGTTCCTTCTACTTGGCATCAATGCTTCAAGTATTATAGAGACGGTGTGGTAAAGAAAGTTCTTGGAGATAATAAACCTTTCACCGAGGCAGCGTCACATTTTGCCGATGCCAAGTACTACTTCGAAGACATTAAGGCAAAGAAGGCTAAAGAAAATCCATCTAAGCCACAAGATGATGAAGTTAAAGAGGGAAAAATCAAGAGTGCTTCTGCAAGTCGCGATGACAATGGACCTTTGGAGGGATTGGTGTTGCCTTTAACAAAACTTGATGACAAGAAACCATCTCCTCAGCCACTCGAAAAGTTTGTCCAGCCAACTGAGGGACCTAATACCGAACACGGGGAAGGGCTCCAAAATGCGAAATGTTTTGATCCGAAAGCTTACGATCTTCTTGTTAAAGTTGGATATAATCTACAAGAAAATTCTACCTTGTGGAGGCTCCCTTCTGAAGCTACGAATACTGAAAAGATTTCAAAAGGAAGGGGACATGTGGCTAAAAATACTCGGGTAGGTCTTGGGTTTGTGGCATCAACTCCCATTCATATCGTCATTAGAAGAGCCAACATCAAATATGTGTCTGAAGGAGAACTTTCATCGACGGAGGATGCCTTTGACGAAAATGGAATAAAGGTCCGACGAATATCAGTCTTTGATAGACTCGGACCCATTCAAAATTGAAGAGCAAAGGAACCATCCATCAGAGATTGGGCATCTCGACATCATCAAAATATTGGAAAAGACCTAGAAATTCACGGGCTACTGAAAACTTTGAAGTCTTGTTTCATCTCGTATGAAGCGACAAACTACTTTGCTCATATCATGTGAAAGGGTGTTGAAAGCCAAATTTCAAACTGTTGTTTTCACGCAACCTCAATACGATGAAAATGATAAAGAAAGTGTGGCATCAACATATCATATCACCTTAAGCGAAGAAGGGGAAGAAGAAGATGCCAAAGATGCTCCTCCCGAACTTGAAGAAGAGATCAAAGCCATGGTTGACGAGCTAAAATAAATTAATTTGGGCGACAATGATGATCCACAACCAATCTACATCAATGCATTGTTAACAACTAATGAAGAAAAATCGTATATCGAACTACTTTGGGAGTACAAGGATGTATTCGCTTGGTCCTACAAAGAGATGCCCGATTAGACCCAAAAGTAGCAGTACATCACTTGTCCGTTAAGAAAGGAACCCGTCCAATTAAGCAAACACAATGACGATTTCGGCCCGACTTGGTTCCATTGATCGAAGTTGAAGTAAACAAGCTCATCGAAACTGGGTTTATTCGAGAAGTCAAGTACCCTACATGGATCTCGAGCATTGTCCCTATAAGGAAGAAGAATGGTCAAATCAGAATTTGTGTTCACTTTAGAGATTTAAATGAGGCGTGTCCTAAAGACGATTTTCCACTGCCCATAACTGAACTCATGATTGATGCCACTACGGGCCACGAAGCATTATCTTTCATGGATGGATCGTGCTGGATATAATCAAATACGTATGGCTCCGCAGAGATGAAGAGTTGATGACATTTCGCACCGAAAGGTATATATTGCTACAAAGTAATGCCATTTGGTTTGAAGAATCTTTGGAGCTACATATCAAAGAGCCATGCAGAAAATCTTTGATGATATGCTTCACAATAATATTGAGTGCTATGTCGTTGATGTGGTCATGAAGTCTAAGAAGCGAGAAGATCACCTCCTTGATCTGAGGAAAGTTTTTGAACGGTTAAGGAGATATCAACTTAAGATGAACCCACTGAAATGTGCATTCGGTGTCCGGTCTGGAAAGTTTTTGGGGTTTGTAGTTCGTCATCGAGGTATTGAGATTGAGCAAGCAAAGATCGATGCGATAGCAAGGATGCCTGAACCTCGTGATATTCACGAACTCAAAAGTTTGCAAGGAAAATTGGCTTATCTTCGAAGGTTCATTTCAAATCTAGCCGGTCGATGCCATCCATTCAGTCGTCTTATGAAGAAAGGCGTTCCATTTGAATGCGATGAATCTTGCGAATGCTTTCAAAAGTATCAAAGCATATTTGATGAAGTCTCCTGTGTTGGTTGCACCGATGCACAGGCGCCTTTGATCCTTTATATTCTTTGCTCAAGAACGTTAAGCGGGGAGCTCTACTAGCACAAGAAAATGATGGTGGAAAAGAGAGCGCTTTGTACAACTTGAGTCGGATGATGACACCAAACGAGCTGAATTATTCACCGATTGAAAAGATTTGCTTGGCATTAATCTTCGCAATCCAAAAGTTGAAGCACTACTTTCAAGCTCACACAATTCGTCTGATCTCGAAAGCAAATCCACTAAAGTATGTTATGACAAAGCCAATCCTTTCTGATAGACTTGCAAGGTGGTACCTACAATTGCAACAATTTGAAATCACATATGTCCCTCAAAAGGCAGTGAAAGGGCAAGTCTTGGCGGACTTCTTGGCGGATCATCCCATCCCTGCTGAGTGGGAATTATCTGACGAATTACTTGATGAAGATGTGCTTGTAATTGAGATTTCCCCTCCATGGAAGATGCACTTTGATGGAGCTTCTCATAGAGAAGGAGCTGGAGCTGGAGTCATCTTCGTTACATCTGATAGAGAAGTATTGCCTTAGTCCTTTGCTCTAACTCAGAAATGTTCAAACAATGTTGCTGAATACCAAGCTCTAATCCTCGAGTTAGAGATGGCGGTTGACATAAAGCAATTGCGTTTGGAAGTTTATGGAGATTCCAAATTGGTGGTTAATCAACTACTTGGAGTATACGAAGTAAAGAAGCCCGAGCTACTCCCATACGTCAATTATGCGAAAGGCTTATTGGATGGCTTGGAGATGTAACAATTGAGCATATTCCAAGGAAGGATAATAAACAAGCCGATGCTTTAGCAAAACTTGCTTCTACACTCGCCATGCCCGAAAGTGAAGCTCGTGTGCCAATTTGCAGAAGTTGGGTAGTACCTCCAATCTTTGATGATGAAAGTTGCAATGAAGAAGAGGAAAATCACGCTGTAGAGGTATTTAAAATTGAGAAAGAAGACTGGCGTCAACTACTTATGGATTATTTGAAGTATGAGAAGTTGCCTGACGATCCACGACAAAGGGTCGATGTTCGATGTCGTGTAGCTCGCTTCATCTACTACAAAGGCACACTTTATAGACGATCATTTGATGGAATTTTCTTGCGATGTTTAGGCGATGATGAAGTTGTTCAAGCCATGGAAGAAGCTCACTCGGGGGTTTGTGACGCCCATCAGTCAGGCCCAAAATTACACTTTCGAATTAAAAGAATGGGCTATTATTGACCGACAATGGTGAGAGATTGCATGGATTACGCGCAAAGATGCCATGCCTGTCAATTTCATGCAAATTTTATTCATCAACCACCTGAGCCATTGCACCCTACTGTTGCTTCATGGACATTTGATGCTTGGGGGTTGGATGTGGTTGGACCTATGACAAAGTCATCTGGAGGGCACTTGTATATCTTGGCCGCGACAGACTACTTTTCTAAATGGGCTGAGGCAGTACCCCTCAAAGAAGTGAAGAAAGAGAATGTCGCCGACTTTATCCGCATAAACATTATTTATCGCTATGGGATCCCTCGATACATAATAACGGATAACGGGAAGCTCTTCTCAAATAGCCTCATAGATAAACTTTGTCAAAAGTTCGGATTCAAACAAAGAAAGTCCTCTATGTATAATGTTGTGGCTAATGGACTTGCTGAAGCTTTTAACAAAACTTTGTGAAGCTTGCTGAAGAAAGTGGTCTCAAAGTCAAAGCGAGACTGGCATGAAAGGATTGGAGAAGCTCTATGGGCATACCGAACCACATATAGAACACCCACTCAAGCAACTCCGTATGCGCTTGTATATGGTGTTGAAGCGGTTGTTCCCCTTGAACAACAAATTCCATCACTAAGGATAGCCCTGCAAGAAGGACTAATCGAAGAAGAAAATGCACGATTACGCCTCGAAGAATTAGAAGCTCTCGATGAGAAAAGATTGGAAGCACACCAAAGACTTGAATGTTATCAAGCTCGTCTTTCTAGGGCTTTTAATAAAAAGTCCGATCACGCCCTTTTCAAGTTGGTGACTGGGTGCTTGATGTCAGAAGACCCATCATTACTACTCACCGAATTGGAAATAAATTCACATTAAAATGGGATGGTCCTTATGTTGTTAAAGAAGTCTACACCAATGGCGCTTACAAATTGGTTGCTGAAGACGGCTTGAGAATTGGCCCCATAAATGGCAAATTCATAAAACGATACTATCCTTAGAGACGGAATAAAGCTCCATGATGCATGAGCCTAAACTGCATGTTACTCCTGACCCGCATGAGTATGAAATGTGAATGGTAACCACCAAAGGCAAAGTACGTGGTTAAACTGCTAACTTCCCAACCTAATCTAGGGTGGTTAAGAATAGATACTCCTGGCCCGCATGACTATAAACTGTGTACGGCACCCCCCTAAAACAAAATGTCCCTTGAACTACGTTATGACTTGATCCCTTTTCTTGGGTACGTAGGTAGCTTAGAATTTTCTAAGTTCAGTCATGAGTTTGTGATAGTTATGATTTTGGGATGAATTTAAAAAAACAGTCAAAAAAAAGGGAGAGACAAAAAAAAAGACTTCATTAAAAAAAAGTACTTAATAGATTGCAAGATAGAAAATGATCAATTTCTATTACGTAATCTTCAAAAAAAAAGTACTCATACATGAAGCAAAAAAAAAAAAACTAATCAAAAGGACACAAGCTCTTCAATTCTTCCTTGGCAGCCTCTAGACGCACCATCGAAAGCTCCAACTTTTCCAGCACTTTATCATTCGAAGGCGAAGTAGTCTGAATGGCGGCAATCTCGTCTTCAATCTGTTGAACTTCGGTATGAGCAATGTGAAGAATTTCTTCTTGTCGCTTTAATGAGGCGGTCAAATTCTTCTTTCGTTTCCTCGAATTGTGAAGCTCTCTGTTAATGGACTCTAACTCTTCCTTAGTGGATGAAATCCGGGCAGACTCTTTAGCTTTTTTAGTCTTGGCATCATGCAAACGATCCTCGACTTCGCTCAATTGTTGTGCAAGAAGTTCTTTAGACATAATCTATGAAGATGACGACCTTGCCTCATCATATGCAACAACTTTGGCAAAAAGATCTTTCAAAGATCCCTCCACAAAAGAGATGTCAATAATATTAAAACTCTTCATAGATTTGAGCACAATCATCACTTCATCTTGAAAAGAAGAAAGGGAGTCAATTGGAATGTTGGATATCTTCTCACGGAGATCGCCCCATAACTTTTGAAGGTATTCTTGTTGGTGGTTACGGATAAATTTCTCACCTTGAAATACTGAAAATACAGGACAAGGAGACGTCTTGGCCTCAATGGAGTTAGATGTAACCTTTTGATGATTCACGGTTGGCAAGTTGGGCCCCATGATTGACCTCTGGCTATTTTGCGATTCATGCTCGCACTCATTATCAAGTAGTTGTTTCTCCAGCTGAAAGATCACACCATCAAGGAAACAGATTACCAACTAAAACAAAAAAAAGCGAAAAAAAAAAAAAAAAAGTTACTGACCTCTTCAACAAAATTCTCCGTAAGTGGTTGATTACTCGCAACACCATTGGCTTCTTGTTGCTCTAGAGATTTGTGAGTCTTTTTAAGTCTCTTCCATATGATGGTCCGCATCACTGCTGCTACTTTCTTCGAAAGAAGGGATGACTACGTTTCTCTTATTTGATTCGCAAACTTCAACACCTAAGACATCGCACCTGTTAGAAAAAAAAACATGCACAAGTAGAGAGCTTCGAATAGTCTCACCAAGCGGACCACGTCTAGGCCTTTTGTCCTTCGGCAAAACTTTCTTTGGCTTCGAGTTAATCAAGTTCTCTATGTTTTCTTCAAAGTAGTTTCCATGAACCTGGGCCCACCATTATTTATATTCCTCTGAAGAAAACATCTTTGCATTTGGGGGCATGCAAGGAAGCCAAGCTTTAGAAAAATTCTTAGATGAAGTGCAGACAAGTCAATGGTAAACTTCTTCTTCTAGTGAAGCTCCACGCACATCCTCTTTGAGAACTCCCGGCACCATTTGATAAAACCTAAACTGGCGGATGAATCTATGGGGACTGTAAGGCTCAATCACAAAACGCCCACCTTGTCGCAGGGAAAGATAACTTGAACGAATGGCGATGAAATAATCCTGCTCGAATCTTTGTGCATTGCCATTGTCAACATAATGGAAATCCTTGCTCTTCGTGGTCATAGTGCAAGTCCAAGAAATCCAATCTCCTTTGTGGATTCGTCTGCGAGCTTCTTTGGGTTCATAGTATTTTGTGTGTCCCTCACCCGAAAAGATCGCCATCTTGGGGCCATTCGTCCCTTGCCAAACTTGATTATGAGTTTTGAAGTAATAAGCCAACCAACAATAAACAAAATGAACGGGAAACGTTGAATACACCTTGGATGGCCTCGGAGAATTTGCAATCTTGTTCAGACCTTCAAAGATACTCGCTAAAACCAGAACAGCAAGGCCCGTCGTTTGCCCATATGCCATGGGACTCGCCATCTTGAAAGTGCCAGAGCGTATTGAGTTGAAATCATCGTTTGGAGGAACAAATAAGCATAGCCAACAAGCCAAATATGCCGCCAAGTACGTTTCCTCCATCGAGCTCTCCTTGACACCGAGTTTGGAAAATAAAGCCTTTTCAGCAGGGGACCATTCACCATGTACGCTGATGTCACCAAGTGGATTATGAGTCAACTCGGGATGTTCGGTTTGCTTCTCCTTACGTGGGGGGCCTTCTTCTCTTTGCGTATGGGAGGTGGATTATACTTCGTAGCTTTCTTAAACCAAAAGTTGATCCAGTCGTCAATATAAACTTGCGAGTAGTGATCCCCGTGAGCGCTCCCTTGACGTAGATGATAAGCATGAAGTAAGCGGTTGCACGAAGGAGGAAGGAATCTAAGTCCCGCTTCGTCAACGCTAGTAAGCTCCTTGGCACTCGGAACAACTTCGTCATACAGAAACCCAGTCATAAGCAAGCTAGCTAGAGTATGCAGATCCCACAGTGATATAGATAGTTTGCCATGAGAAGTGAGCAATGTGTTGGTAGATGGACACTACGCCTCGCAAAACGCCTTGACGATATTGGAATTGCAATCATATGTGAAAAGAGAAGCATACACCGCATCGTATATACAGGCCGCCCGGAGTCTGTTCTTGCATCGACTAAGGATGTCTTCGGTCCACTCCCAATAGCCTTTGACATAATGGAATTCACCGCCAAACCAGATTGGATCTCCCCATTTGGCTTCGCCTTTGATGATATTACGCCCTAAAGTTTGTAGTAAAATTGGCTCATCAGACTGTTGGTGATGGGTTGCTTCCAGAGCCCACATCTTGGATTTGGATCCCATGGCTGGTGGGATCTCACGAGACCATTCCCTTAGGTGAAGTCGATTCGTCAACTTTGGCCATTGCTTTGCATATCGACCAACAAGTGGATCATAAAGCACCAAAACGGTACCTCGTTCTATGTCGTGGCTCTCGTCATCAAGAATAACCAAGTGTTGTACGCCGGGTGAAGAAGAAATATCTTTAAAATACACCATCGCGGAATCTGTAAAAAAAAATACAATACAAGCAAAGTGGAACAAAATCAAATAAATCAAAAAAAAAGGACACGGGAATTAAATGCTACTGAAGGCTTGAGACCTAATATCAAATTGCTTCTTCTTAACAATTACTGAAAATATATATTGGGACGTTCATGGTGTGTGCAAGCAAAACAAAGGCACTGAGTAGATAAATAGAATTGATTAATAAATACTCTCTCATCAAAGTGTCCCCCAAGCATGGAAATATGGGCCACAAGCAAGTTTAGTATGCACAATGTCTTTGCAAGGAAAAAATAAGAAAAAGGATTATGGTGAATTGGTGATCTTCATCTAGCTTGAAAAAAAAATTCTTACAAACAATTGGTCGAACACATAGCATGCATAATATGAAGAAAACAAAATCAGAAGTTGGGTCTATGGAACTCACCCAAGAACACCACCGCAAACAAAGATGAAACTGGAAGTTGAACGTATCTGCTCGAGCGAAAGCGTCGGCGAACAGTTGAAAAGAAAAGTCGGCAATCTAGGGAACAGAAGATGAAACCCGAGCACCGCTGCGAATACAAGAATTCTTATTAAAAGCCCGATTGAATGTGGAACAAATAAACACCCATGGCACCCTTTATATAGATGTTAAGACTGGTCGAATTCGAGAGTGATTATATGATCAGACATCCAATCCAATTAGGATTATATTTGTAGTTTGAGTTTAGTAACCGTAATAATTCCAACAGGAAAGGAGTTCATGTGAGGATATGCTATTGTGAACAGGGACGAAGCTACTTAGGCCAAAGGGGGGGCACTGGGCCCCCCTGAAATTTTGAAAAAACATTAGGGGTAATTTGGTAATTTCACTTTTTAAGCTTAATAAAATGCAAAAATAGGCAAAAATGGAAAAAAAAACTTTTCAAGTCCTTCATTTTTGTTGTTCCCTTCTCATTTGTGAAAATTGAAAAATATTTAAGTCTTGATCATTTTTTCTCCATTCTCAAAATTTTGTACATTTTCGTTTGCTCCACCATAATATTGAATATGAATTTTGGCATTATTCTCTTGTACCTCTATTCATGATAACTTTTGAGATTATTTAAGATTAATTATCAAATTCCCACAAAAGAACTCAATATCCATGATGGGTTATTGAATAATTGTTTGGTAACATATACTAAAAAATATGTATATTATGAATGAAGATATTATGCGGCGATTTCAAAATATGAGAAAAGAAGATGAATGTTATGATATTTTGATGTAATAGTATTATGTTATTTATTTTTTAATATTAAGATGCAATTAAGGTAATACATTGACATTATCAAAATTAGTATTTATTAATTTATAGTATTATTTTTAGAATTAATGTATTGCATTTTATTTTTATATTAATGTTAATTGGGTTCCCCTACATAAAATTCCTGGATTCGTCACTGAATTTGTGAACCTCCAAGATTCTGAAGGAAAAGAAAATGGGCCGTGCGTCTGTGAATTAAGTGTCAATATTGGGCTTCTTCATGAATTTTGGGGGTGCTTCTTCATAGAATCCATATGGGCCCCATCGAAAAGAAAAAGGGAAACGTAAACCTTGATGGCTTGGTTGATGAATTAGTTTGCTGCAGGACGTCTGGGGGAAGAGTTTTAGACTTCTAGTATCTCCATCCATTTCATAAGGATAAATGGGCCATGAAGTGTGGGGTTTAGTTTGGGCTTCTTCAAGAATTGTTGTGTGCTTTTACACATGGAATAGAATTCATATGAACCAAGCTTTATTTTATTTATGTAGTCATTTTCAAGCCCCAGGTGAATTTATTGGACTCAATTCAAATTAGCGGGCCAAATCAATTTAAGCGAGCCCAATTTGGTTATGAGTTCACTTGAAGGAAAGAAGTTGGCCTAATTATTGATATATGCGGCTTTCAAATCTCAAGGTCCGATATCAAATTTATGTATCATATTGTCAAATTCAACGATTCATTTGCCTACAAGCGTAATTATTTGTCGCGACTTATTCACTCCAAGACACGTCGTCCATGAACATGTCTCGAGGGGGCATTTGTAGACAAATTAAATTTGCACCAATCAAATGGTGACACATGTGAAATTCTATATTAAATATCAATTTTATAATTTTCTATTTATATTTGGGGATTTAATTAAATTTAATTCCTAATTTAAATAGTTAATTTATTGATATTTTTAATATATATTTATTGGCCAATTAAAGAATGCCAAATGTCAAATTGTTATAAATCGGGATTTATCCTGATTTATTATTATTTCTTTTGATAATTATCACAATTTGTGATTAAAGAAATAATATTAAATTTGAAGGACCAATCAAATTAGAGTCCTCACCATATGATTTTTCATAAGACCCCTCTCCTACAAGTATAAACAGGGGTCATTCTCAAGGAATTAAAATACAATTCGAAGAGAAGAAATCCAAGCAAGAAGGCGGTGGAGAAAATTCTCTCAAGGCAAGAAGAATATATTCAAGGAGATCCACGGTGTTCAAGGCGAAAGTCAAGGCGTTCATCGCGGAATCCATTCAAATACGGCGTTTGATTCGGGAATAAGCTTCCAAGCCCTCGAGTTGACGTTATTGAAGTCCAAACCATCTTGGAGGAAGATCGAAAGGTCAATTTTACCAAGAAGTTCATATATTCAAATCAAATATCATCAAATATATCACATTTGATTCGAGATCAAGCTTTCAAGCCCTCAGATTAACGATATTGAAGTTCAAGTTTAAGTTTGGAGAAGATTAAACTGAAGAATTCGACTCCAAATTCTCAAATCCTAGATATTATATCCTTGAAGAAAAGAATCAGAGGAGAAATAGAGATTATAACCTATATTTTCATTTTGATTCATATATATTTAATTTATACGCTTTTTCTTGTTTGTTTATTTGTAGACAATAAAAATTTGTGTTACAGCCCCTTAATTAATATTTAGGGTAATTTAACAGTCTGTGGCATTTGTAAAACTGGGGTGGGTTGGGGGGTTTTGATAGTTTATGTGTAGGCGCCCATCCTATTGGCGCCTACAAAGCGGGCGCCACTGCACCTGCTACAAATTGTCTTTTTTTTAATCTATCTCTTATTCTTCTTCTTCTTCTTCTTCTTCTTCTTCTTTTTTTTTTTGTATTTTTGAAAATTAATTTTAAATATTAAATAAATACACAATTTACGAATAATTAGAATGTAAAATATATATTACTGGATGAAAACGCGATTGCATAATAAAGTCTACAACACATAATTAAAAAAAACAACAAATTACACATTAAAATACCGGAATAAGATACGGCATGCCATTATAACAGAGATACGTGAACAACCGATACGCGAACAACCAAAACACTGTACGATCTTCGCGTACTGGTATAAACGGGTATAATTGGGAAATTTGTTGTTCTATTCTCTTTTTATTCTTATTTGTAATATATTCGAATATATATAAATCAGTACTTTAAAAATAATAGAAAAATTGTGTAGGTGCCTTTCTTATTGGCGTATACTATCAATACTTCCCAATTTACCCCAACAAATCCAAATTTTTGTGGCAAACACAATATTGTGTTAAATTAGCCTGAAAATGAGTATATATTTTTTATGAGTTAATAATTGTAATTGACTGACAGCCCAACTAGATTTTTACTTTTTTTTTTTGGGTTTATTGTCCAGTCGTGGATTGAGATAACGACTGGAACACGAATTTATTTAAAAATAATTAAAAAACTTTGAGTAGTAAATTCAATTCAGGATAAAATCTGCAATATATAATATTCGGTAAAAAACCCGTTATTTCAAATTAATTTTTGAAACAAAAAATAAAGGTTGTAGGCGCCAGTCAATCTTCATGCCTGGATTGATCGTGCAGTGTTTTGGTTGTTCGCGTACTTATGTTATAATGGCATGTCGTATCTTATTTCAGTATTTTAATGTGTAATTTTCTTGTTTTTTTTAATTATGTGTTGTAGACTTTATTATGTAATCACGTTTTCATTCAGTAATGTTTCGCATTCTAATTATCCAAAAATTGTGTATTTATTTAATATTTAAAACTAATTTTCAAAAATACAAAAACAAAAGAAATAGATAGTAGGGGCCAATTTGATTGGTGTCTACTGCGCCTACTTTGCCAGAAAGAAAAAAGTAAAAACAGAAAAATTGCAGCAGGTGCCCATGGAAGTGGCGCCTACAACATAAACTATCGAAATCCTTTCAACCCACCCCAATTTTGCAAATGTTTGTGACAAATGTCACATACTGTCAAATTACCCTAATATTTACGTGTCTATATATAATATAAAGAGTAACTTTTTTTTTTTTGTTTTCAAAACTAAATACTAGATTAATAATTGATGAGATTGAAGGTTAAGAACTGAATGTTACAATTTGGAACCAATTTGAAGTTAAGTGCCTACAAAATAACTAAATTGGAAATCGTTGCTCTCTTTAGACTTTATTTATCATGTAAACGATCCATCATTTGATTATAAAAGCCTAATTTATATCATAGTCTCTACTATTTTTCTATTGATTTTTCCCTTAGGCTTCTATAATTTTGTAGTTTTCTTTATTTATATCAAATTATTTTACATATCAAAACACAAAAAAATAAAATAAAAAGATAATCATAAAATTTTGAATCGAAGAAAGCAAGATAGCATGCCTATTCATTTATTATCGTCAGATAGATTAAATAGATTGTCTTTAAAAATATTATATAAGAACATCTTAAATATGATACTTTAATAAATGTTTTGCCACTAAAAAAAGCAAGAAAGCTAAATAATTTTCTCTAATTTTTTTTCTTTTTACATAAATCTTTTTTAAAATGTCATGCTTCCTTGACACGCCATGAAATTGTTGGATATGAATTAAATTATTAATAAATATTGTTGGTATTTATTGTCTCATAAATGTTGCTCAGTACATTGCTCTGCGATGTCTTAAGTTTAAGAAAATACTATTGCTCCTTTAATAACAATTATATTTTTGGCCTAGTGGTGACCGATCCTAACAAACATATTGTATATTTTTTTTATTATAGAATGATATAATAATACCAAATGTAAACAAATATTTTATAGGAAAACTGAGTGAGATTATTGGTCAATCTCAAAATTACTCTGCTCATCTGGATTTATACTTCGACTGAACTCCGTCGGTGACCTACACAAAAGGGGGCCGAAAGGTTGCTCCGGTGTACCCTCTCTGACGGTCAAGTCAGAACTCTATCGAAGGAAAATAATTCATGTAAAGAAGTAATGTAGAAGAGGGGAGAATATAACACTCCTTTTATATAGAAAACCACCTTCATAAGGAGAAAATAGTAATTAAGATAAGAATTCCACCTCTCTTACGGATAAACATTAATTGGTCATCCAATTAAATAGTTTAGTATATTTATCTTATTTTCTTTAATATTAAATAAAAATTATTTTAGGATTCTACCAACTAGAGCCCTAATAGAGTCCATATTCGTATTTGGGCTCATTTTTAATATTGAAGCCCAAATAATATTGATCCAATTTAATATGACAAATCTAGGTTGTATCAATTAGTCCCCCCACTCTTGTAGTTCATCATGTCATGAACTGTAAGAGTAGAGTCATTCTCATCTTTGTTGAATTATGTTCTATCTTTATTGAAGTTCCTAACATCGAAGGATTGGCTAATAAGCAATCATCTGTCATCAAATTCGTCAAGGGCATCCGCCCATTATGGCTGAAGGTTAGCCCGAGCTGAGCACTTCTCGCCAAGGGCAACCGCCCTATAATAAATCAAGGGCATCCGCCCATCAATGTTTAAAGGTTGGCCCGAGCTGAGCACTTCTCATCAATGGCAGCTGCTCATATAATGAATCAAGGGAATTCGCCCATCAATGTTTGAAGGTTGGCCCGAGCTAAACACTTCTCATCAAGGGAAGCCACCCATATAATGATCAAGGGCATCCGCCCATCAATGTTTAAAGGTTGTCTCGAGCCGAATATTCATAGTCAAAGGCATCCCGCCCATCAGGTTTGATAAAAGTCGGCTCGGGCCGAATATTTATAGTCAAAGGCGTCCCACCCATCAAGTTTGATAAAAGTCAGCCTGAGCCGAATATTCATAGTCAAAGGCGTCCCTCATGTTAGGTTTGATAAAAGTCAACACGAGCCAAATATTCATAATCAAGGACAGCCGCCCATCAAAGTTCATCTGGCCCATCTCGGAAGCTATTCAAACCAGGAAATGACTCGTCTGGCCTAACTTAGAAGTCGTTCAAGCCAGACAAGTTCTTCAAGAAATCCATAGGTATACACGTGATATCTGACCATAAGTTTGTAAAGAAGTCCATGAAATGTTCAGTGACCTCATAGATTATCCCGATCATTATTACAAATGTATAAAGAAATCCAACAAACTCATAAATCATAATCTTTTATGAGATTCAACAAATCCAGGCTATAATCAAGTGTATAAATGATATGGTTACAATCACGAGCTTCTCAAGAAATCTAAATGGCGCTGGAAGATGATAGCTGCTTATAATCAACGGTCTTCAAAAAATCCATCCCATGATCAATGAGATTATAATGTAAATCGTGTTCATAAATTTATAAAGAGATCCAATCCATCTCCATAAGCTCATAAATAGTGTCTTCTCATAATAGACTCAAGAAATCCAAGACATAATCGAGTTGATAAATGAATTTGCCTCAATCATGAATGTGTCAAGAAATCTACCTCGATTAATGAGCTCGTCAAGAAACCCACTTCATCTCTAGTATTATCATAAATAATGTCTACTCATAATAAATGGATAAATTAGTCCAAAAATTCAATCTTCAATTCTTCATCAATGGACAAACAAATAACAATCAGTTCTCAAGAAATCCAAGACATAATCGGGCTTTGATTTTAGTGCCTCGGTTATTTAGTTATGGATCAGACCTTCCCCATCAATTATGTGAATTGTCCAATTGCAATATATATAGCAAGTACATAGGTTTGATTCTCTCGACAAAAAATACGCTAAGATAGAGAAAGCATATAATTTTTGATGTTCCTACAAACTAAAAGGACATCAGGCTCGATAGAGCCAAATGCCACCATCCCAAATAAATAGTCGTGTTTCCAGTTGTAAAATGGGGAATCTATGGCTTTAGCTTGTCTTAAACAACTAATTCCTATATTGAAAATCTATAAGCAAATCATATCAGAAATAATAAGAAATATATATTCATCAAAAAGTTGTAATTAAGAGTGTCAATCTAGTCAACGAGTTGGGTAGCATACATCAGAGATCAGCTTCTCATATTAATTAATCATATGTCATGAAATCAAATAGCGAAATTTAACTTAATGCAAATAGTTTTCTCCAGTAAGTTGGCAAACACGATTAGGTACATTTGCCAAAATAGATGTTAAATCTAATAACCTTCTCACCAGCAAGATGTGAGTATGATTTAGTGCAAAACAATTTAAGTCAAGGTACATTCCAATAAATTAATAGAACTTTGTAGAGTGATAACTATTCAATGCATATTTAAGTATTTACGAATAATATTAAATCATAATCAATGATCTTTCCAAGAACAATCTAGTCATAATCAACATGTTGATCAATGGAAACATATATCAATGTATCACATGCCTTTGTCAAACATGAAACATATCAATACCTCACCTGACCGAGATAACTACTATAGAAACCTTAGTTTTATTTGGATATAAAGTGCATCCTTGAATTTTCAAATAACACGTCGTCTTAAGAAAATCAAACATTTAACTATAGTGTTCTTTTTACAATGAATTACCAAGCAAGAGTGCTATGTTCCAACTCTCAAGAAGTTATTTTTTCTTACTCGTTTCATATACAAAATCAGAAACATTTGTTTTATCATAGCAAGTGGATCATCGAGGAACTTTTTGCTTAGCATACACAAATTGGTATTAAGAAGAAAACAAAATATGTTCACACCACGCTCAATTTCATTGTGGTGGAAACCATTCTTTCATTTTTCAATTTTTAAGTTTAAATAATGTAAAGACATGGAGCCATGGTTTCAAAACATGTCCATGCATATAGAAAATCTCAATGTTTCGTATTCTCAAACCAGATCTGTAGATTAAAAATTGCTATACATGATAACATGAATATGTAGGCACATGAGTTATAATATAGTTGTCTATACAACTCAATTTTTTAAATCTTGTGCAATTGTTCTTTGAGGAGTTGGATTCTCAAACCACTTAAGTGTCAAGTATATTCAAGAACTCGATGAATTGCATACCGAAAGTCAAACTAGTGCTAACTAATTCTTATACAGAAAATGACTAATAGATATTAGTAGTCATCTTTTCCAAAGGATAATGAGTACAAATGCCCATCATATTTGTCAGACCAAAAAGTATCATTTTACATTAGTGATACCTCACGTAAGCTTTAACTAGTAACAAAGTAGTTGTAGCTTAAGTATATAAGTAATAAATTACCATGCCATGTAGAATTTAGCAATCTAATTTGCTTATTAGCATTAATCATGTATGCAATCTAGTATGAAATCACAGTTGATGGCTGGCTAATAATAACTCAATTTCAACTGCATAAATTATGGTGCAAGATAGATTTCTCAATATTCAGGTTCTCAAGATAAATATTCAACTTTGAAAAATACTTGCAACAATATAGAAGCCTGTAAGGAGGCAAAAATTTGACCATCTATGTGGGTATTATAAATTCTTAAAGAGTAATCTGATTCCCAACTCCAATAATTCGGATTTTCAAAAAATAAGCTAATTATTAAGCACTTTTAAGCATAACCAAGATGACCACTTTAAGAAAATTCAACATATTTTAAAAAATCATTTATGTTTTCAAATGTGTAGCATAGACACCCATTTTTTAATACAAATATCCCACTATAAATGCTTAAGATAAGCGTAACAAGATATAATGACTATGCATGGTGTAATTCAATTTGATAAACTATAACATGTAATTATTCCAAATAGCACATAATCATCAAAAGAGTATTCTGTCTCCCTGATTCAAGCACTATCTCAAATCACTCTGTTATTATTCGCATCTTTAGTAGCAACTAGCACACAACACTCAATTTATATGCATATGCATTCTAAAGAATATGCACCAAAAGTCAAATCATTTCTTCAAATCAGATTACTAGCATACACCCTCTGACTTATCATTAGCTAATTTGAGAAAAGAACTATTTCAGAATTCAAGTAATTAAGGAAATCAACCATGGGATTTTGCAAACCACCCTAGTAGCAATAGTATTAGGAAAAATTTATACTCGATATCATTCGAGGGATATAAATCAACTCAAGAATATCTTAAATGTAAAATATACCATGTTTCTTTGGTTCCTTTCAAATCCTCGTCGAGCACAGGCAACTTAGGTTGCATTGACAAACACAAGGGTTAGGATGGCATTGTACTACCAGGATCCCAGCCGACACCAAAATCTCTTGACTCGGTGCTAAACTCAGCGGCCGTGCCAGTTTATCCCCCGCTATGCCGATACAGGGAAACATGCAGTGCATGCGAGTTTCTTCCCCGCAATGTAGACATTAACAAGATCTCCTAGGATGTCGCTCTTCTACATTGTGAAATGAGTGTGCGGGGTTGGTTGGGCTTAAACAGTTCGAGATTTAAATTTACTTTTTATAGACTTGGCTTTCAATTTTCCCTTGGTATTCTCTCAGGCAATTTGTCGAACATTGTCGAGGCAGTCCTTTGGGCAGAAAACTTTCCAAAAATTTCTGACACTCCCCCACTCTTCATGACCCCCTTAATAATGTTGTAAAAATTTGGTGAAGTTCGAAAAATTGAAATAAACCAAAAAGATTAATTCCTGAGGCATGCGAAGATTAGCACTGTCCTTAAGGATTTATTTGCATAATTCTCCAGGATTCAACAGGAAGTAGAATGGCAAATATTAAAACTAACCCAACAATCAAATAAGGAGCATAACAGAAGCATAAAAACGTTAATGTTATCTCTCTTGTTTTTCAGATAACAAAGGTGTATTATTGCAGCTAGTGGCAAGTGTCAGCATATATGTAGAGAAAAATTAGCAGGAATCACGTTTTGATAATTCAGAAAAATAAGGAATATGTTGCTATGAATCAGGGATAAGGTACATGACTTTTTCATCCCTAGATAAGGCTTTTGAATTGGTCAAATGATAATGCATAAGAATAGGTTGATAGACAATTAAAAATAGAAGACTTTTAAATGGCAAAACTAGCTCTTTATGCGTCGGAGCGCAACTTCTTCAATTGTCTTTTTATAAACCCATGTTAGTCTTCTATTATTAAAGTGAATAAAATATTTCCTTGCTTTCTATGTGGGATAGAGAAATTCTTTTGAAACACTCCAATATTTATATTTATACAAAAATCTCCCACATGTTTCAAAAGAATTGAAAGAAAGCCTGAAAGAATTGCGAGAAGTAAAATGATTTGCTGGGTTACAAAATGAGTGTAGAATGCATCAAATGTGGTGTCTTTTGGACTATGAACTAGACCTAGACCGATAAGATTTAAAGTATAGAGTTTTGGTGAAGATTGTAGCTTCTATGAACCAAAGACTCTTTATTGTAAGTTAAAATCTCACCTGTCACATTACACCCTCTCAAACTTTTGCCATTCAATGCGGTGTTGCGCTAATATGCCATGCGCATGCCTGGTGTTCATGAGTGCTCTAGAGACATTCCAAGATCTCATAGGAGTGGCCCCACTCACTCATATAGGTGAATCTCAGCAAGTATATTTTGCAATTAAATATACCACCATTAAGGGATATGAAATTCATTAAGAGCTTTAGTAACTCATCCTCACATAATTGAAATTTAGTACTTCTCACACCATAGGAAGGGACATTTAATTTTAGTGCTAACAGATATAACAAGTGACTTGTTATTACCCATATGAACCTTATTCATGGGATCTTCAATCACAAAGGTTGGGTTTCTGTCACTGTTAATTTATCAATTGGCTTAAGTCTCATTCCCCTCGATGTTTAATTAATTTTGTTCACACAGATTTAGTTAGAGAATCGGCCAAATTCACTTTCGACTTCACATAATAAATGGATATACCTTCATCTTTTAACAGTTGTTTAACTAAATCATGTATCAGACGATCATGTCTATTTTTGCCATTAAATGTTTTATTCTTTGCAATTGTTATTGCTACTTAGCAATCACAATGCATAGACACTGAAGGTGTTCGTTCGAACTCCATGGGATATTTGCTAAGAAGTATTTCAACCACTTAGCTTCATTGTCAGCTAACCCCAAGACAACAAAGTTGGTCTTCATAGAAAAGTAACTATAATAGTTTGTTTAGCTGACTTCCAAATAATTTCACCCCCACCAATGGTGAATACATAAACAATAGTGGATTTTATCTCATCTAAATCAGAGATCCACTTAGCACCACAAAATCCCTCTAATACGGAGGAAAATCCACAATAAATAATACCATAAATCGTGGTACCTCTCAAATATTTCATTAGCCTGACTAAAGCTGTCCAATGATCACGGTTGGGATTATATGTATATATGCTCAATTGATACACAACACAAGTTATGTTAATGTGAAAAATTCATCAAATGCAACAAACTCCCAATAATCTGTGCATACTCAAATTGAGCCACAAGATTTTCCTTTAATTGAGTATTAACATCATAAGAAGTACTCACATGTTTGACATTAAAATGTCCAAACTTCGTAACTCATAGTTTTGACATAGAAATGTTCGAACTTCTTAAGAAGTTTCTCAACATAATATTCTTGAGATAACATTATGGTATCATCATTTCTTATGATTTTAACACTTAATATTACACTTTGTTCGCCCACATATCCCTCACGTCAAATTTAAAAGCAAGTAACTCTTTAGTTTTATATATTAAATAAAGCTTAGTATCAAATATGAGCATGCAATCCACATATAACAAAATTACGTACTCATGATCACCAAGTTTTATATAATCACATCTATTTACTTCAACAAAAGTAAAATCATCAGATAATAAAACTTTGATTAAGCACCCCCACATTTTTAAATATTCCAGGCTATGATTATATCAATGGCTTAATAAATTCATTCGCTATCAAAACTAGGGATGTTAGATACGCCATAGGTTGGGGTCAACATAATGGATGAGACTTCTAGAATACTCTTTTACAAAGGTAGAAAAATGACAACAACCTTCAGTTATAGTATAAACGTGAGCTTATATAAATGCTGTCACAACCTCCACACATCAAAACAGGATATTCACAAAAAAAGGAAAGCATATGACACTCATGTAGATCAACCACATATATCACATACCAAAACCACAACTCAAAACCAACCAACTGTATTCAAATATCACATTTAGCTAAGACTACAATGTGCCGTCAAAATACCGGATAATCCTCGAGTTAATCTATTTCCAAAGAATATCCTATTTTAGCCACACATTATAAAATTTACTAGAGATCTCCTATCCCCACATAGACAAAATACTATTCTTCGCCGAGGAAAGTAAGAAACACCAAAAAAAAATTCATCAACTAATGCAGTACTAAAAAGAATAACCTAACAAATACCCCACTTTTAAGGATGGAATTTGTAAAACAGAAACAATGTCATGGGGAAATTTGTAATTTTGAAAGACAGATGGGATTTCCTGTAGTTGGGCTAAACGGTAATTTTTGAAATTAACCCTAAAAAATATTGTAAGGTAAGCCTGCATAAAACTTACTTACCTTGAACACATGCTGTAAAAATGTTGCCTACGCTCCTCACAAATGAAGAAACTATGAATAAAATCACAAATGGTAGTTAATGCCATTTGGCTTTCTCCATCCAACTCTTACAGAAAGAGAGTGCAATAAAACCTACAACTAAAAGTTATATATATATATATCATAAATATATATAATTTTGTAAAACAACAAGAGGTATTCGAATATTAAATATAACGACAACATTTTCTCAAACCAATAACACTAATTTCTTAATGCAACCACAACCATAGTTCACAGTAACAAAAATTATGGTGCTTGTGCTTCAAAAAGAAAATTAATACAGTATTAAAATACTTAAATACGCATAACCCTAACTAGAAAAGATTCAAAGCATACCCGAGTCAAATCTGGATTAGTACTAATAGCCGAAACAAGCTTAGAATAGCCGTCAACAAAGGAATTCCCGACATCCCTTCTCCTCTTCGCACTTCCATTCCCACCACTATGCTCCATCATAGTCGATTCCTCGACAGTTACCACACAAATAGAAAGCAGTGTTGCTCAAAGCTAAACAACTGCAGCCATAGAATGATGGCATCATCGCAGCGGCGCCTGTGGGGATGTCGCATATGTCGATGATTTGATCTTAGGGTTTGAACGCTAGGGTTTTGTTAAAAGCCGATAAATAGATTGATGTTGGTTGTGAACATCAGCCAGAAGGCGATTGAAATTAAATTCGAGCGGCAAACCTGAGTCCACCGCTTTCGTCCCAATACAGCCGTAGCGGAGGAAATGTTTGCCTGAATATATGTGATAGTTCTGAAAATCACGTAGGCTCCGACCAACTGAGTGGCCTTAACTAACTGCTGCATTTTATTGTCTATAACATCAATCCTTTAGCATCAATCAAGGACATGTGCTTCTTGAAATTCATATTAGCTCCTTCATCGATTAGTTTGCCGTAAGAAATAGCCTTTTTGGTGGCTTTATCAGAGAAGTTTGAAGTCCTAGATTATTGTGGCTGACTCATTGGATGCCATCACAATAGTTGTCAATACAAATCTTCTGGGCTGATTAAAAACCTTCTTTTTTTTTTTTTTTTGAACTACCTTATGTAGATAAATCCTTAAGATTGTTGGAAAAATTTGGTGAATTTCAAAAAATTGAAAGAAACCAAAAAGATTAATTCCTGAGGCGTGCGAAGATTAGCAGAAAATAAGGAGCAGAAAAGAAGCAGAAAAGCTTAATGTTATCTCTCTTGTTTTTCAGATAACAAAGGTGTATTATTGTAGCTAGTGGCAAGTGCCAGCATATATGTAGAGAAAAATTAGGAGGAATCACGTTTTGATAATGCAGAAAAATAAGGAATATGTTGCTATGAATCAGGGATAAGGTAGAAGACTTTTTCATCCCTAGATAAGGCTTTGGAATTAGTCAAATGA
The DNA here is from genome assembly GCA_016081115.2 of Rehmannia glutinosa. Classification (NCBI taxonomy): domain Eukaryota; kingdom Viridiplantae; phylum Streptophyta; class Magnoliopsida; order Lamiales; family Orobanchaceae; genus Rehmannia; species Rehmannia glutinosa. The sequence continues at coordinate 236,543 of JABTTQ020000811.1, read as the reverse complement.
TAATGCATAAGAATAGGTTGATAGACAAATTAAAAATAGAAGACTTTTAAATGGCAAAACTAGCTCTTTATGCGCCGGAACGCAACTTCTTCAATTGCCTTTTTATAAACCCATGTTAGTCTTCTATTATTAAAGTGAATAAAATATTTCTTCGCTTTATATGTGGGATAGGGAAATTCTTTCGAAACACTCCAATATTTATATTTATACAACAAATAATTCCATCCACAACTATCCTAACAAGTATGAGTTTGAATGCTTTTTTTTTCATTTTAACTTGGTGGTCCAAGCTAACATCAAAAATTCTATGAAATCAAGGCTCTATCTCTCTTCAAATGAAGGTTATTATAACAAACCACAATCCCACCCAAAATAACGAAACCTCATTATTTCTCTTCAAACCCTAGCACATGGAAAACTCAATTAATAAACGAAATGCAGACCTTAATCCTAATAATCAGTTGTCGACAGACCAATTCTCACCCGCTTCATTAAACATCTGCTCTGCTTCATGAAACTGACTCTTCTCAACAATCAAGTCACGGATATCCTGTGCCGGCGTGGAGGCGGCGTCGAAGGTTTTGTCGACGTCGTTGACGAAAGTGGCACTAATTTTGGCGGGAAATCATTGGTACGGCGCGCGACTTATACCTGGCAACTCGGGTTCGATTCTTTGGCCTTGCGGGCATTGCACTGCACCAAGAACTCCATACATGACGCCGCGCGAGGATCCAACGCATTGAACTTGATCTTTACCTTGGACAAGAATTTCAACATTTTCCCACTAATATTTCTGCTCTAATTCTCTTCACCTTGGAGTTGGACCCAACCTCTGCTAACCAATCTATTTGTCCTCATCAAGAATAAAAGTTCCACAATTTGGCTTTAGTTGAGCGATTTTGATAACAAGCTAAGTGCATAATAATCCATGCACCTCATTTCACAAGAATATTTCCAAACAAAACATCTCCCATTATGCAATTGGAAATGTACGAATTATTCCTCTGACATCCCACCATCCATATGCTTTTACCTCATTGTAAATAACACTTGTTGTTGGTTATCACGTGTGCCCATCTAGACTATTCCATAGGTCTATATTTAGGCTTGTCTTTCTCATTGTGATATCATAAGAAAAATCATATACTAAGAAAGCTTGAATTTTTAACTTTTAGCTTATACATTTAAATTGCTTCTATCATGTTTCTGTGATTTCTATTATGGTATCAGAGCTCCAGGTTAAGAACTGGACTCTGGGCCATATTAGTTTCTTATTTATTGTTTCTTTCTAAAATCAAACCATGTCCAAAGACACCACCTCTAGCAAATCTTCAGAACAAACACAAGCAATAAGATCACGGATCGGCTCATCAATGTGAAAATTGAACGAAGGGAATCATTTAATATGGAGGCAACAAGTTCTAGCTGCGATCAATGGGTATGGTCTGGAATCATTTATCAATGGAACATGAGTCACTCCATCTCAGTTTGTGAAAGGTACATCTGAACTTGAACGTAATCCAAATCTTGAATATGATCTTTGGTGTAGGCAAGATCAGTTACTTGCATCTTGGTTGCTATCATCTCTCTCTGAATTGATTTTGATTACTACTGTCGGTTTAATTAGCTCAAAAGAAATATGGGATTCCCTTGAAACAAGTTTTGCTAGTCACTCTCAAGCTAAAATAATGCAACACAAAATCCAACTCTCCACCATGAGAAAGGGAAAACATGGGAATGAGAGAGTATCTGAACAAAGTCAAAGCATGTTGTGATGCTATTGCTGCATCAGGACAAAAAATTAGTGAGAGTGAACATGTTATGCATATTTTAACTGGACTTGGGAATGAATATTATGCTATGGTTGTCTCTATAACTGCTAGAGTAGAGCCATGTAGTTTAAGATAATACTAATCATAACCAGTTCAACTCAGATGGTTCTATGCTCACATTTACAGTACAAGGAACAAGGAGAGGAGGATATTTTTCAAATAATAGAAGCAGAGGTGCCCACACTTATTCTGGAAACAGAGGAGGTGGATTTGGTTTTAGAGGAAGATCTAACAGAGGAAGAGAAAGAAATTATTTTGGAAGAGGAGGCTGCCAAATATGCCACATAAATAATCACATCATGCGACAAATGTTTCTACAGGACATATCTTAACTATAATCCCAACTCAGGTGACATCAATTTTGGAAACAACTGTTTGATACATGTTTTTATCTTAGTTTTGATGATTTTATTTTTACACCAAAACAATGTTTTTAATTGTTGTCCAAATACTCCTAAATGATTTAAAATGTTTTTAATATTTACTCGGAGTATTTCTTCAAGTTTTATTTTAGATAAAATTGGACAACACTTGCACTCAAATTGTATTATTCATTATTGAGTTGTAATCTTGATTTTGGTCATCATTTAACACAAGACATCCTTGTGAGTATTCTGGTGGAAAGAATACACTTGAGTGATCTAGGTGATAGGTGTTTCAAGAGTGTGGTGCTCTTGAAGTGTTGAAGAATTTGGTATTCTTCAAGATTGAAGATTGTGGTGATATTCAAAGGTGCTGTTGAAGGAAGATTGTGGTAATCTTCAAAGGGAGATTGTGGTAATCTCCAAAGGTGGTGTTAAAGAAGAGTGTGGTGCTCTTCTAGGTGTTGTAAGTTGAATTTGTATTAATTTTGGTAATTAATAAAATTCTTTTTCTTTTTGAAATCCATCCCGGATATACTGGGGTGGTAGAGCACGTAGTCCCTAGGTGGGGTGAAGCTCTATAAATCGACGCGTGTTGTTTACATTCCGCACCTTTATTATTGTCTTGGCTTGTTTTGTTCGAAAAAGAGGGTATAATTGAAAAGATGGAGATAATCTATTTACCCCCCTTTAGATTATCGTAGCCGCTTGGACTTACAAGTGGTATCAAAGCCAAACTCTTTGGCAAGCTCGTTTCACATCGCGAGTGAAGAGTAACGATCGTCGGCTACGAATGAAGCTCACCTTTCCAGCACCTCCACCACCAAGCCACCTCGATTTGATTCCAAAAATTTTACATTTTGGAAAGAAAGATTGGAATGCTATTTACAAGGTTGCGGGTTCGATATTTGGAACATCGTCATTAATGGAGAATCCATTCCGATGATAGACACACCACACAAAGGCCTCAAAGAGCTCAATGATGAAGAGAAGAAAATCATATTCTTAAATGGTAAAGCTCTCAATATCTTATATTGTTCACTTACCAACTTAGAATTTAATCTTATTGTAGGAATTCGATCGGCTCATGAAGTATGGCAAAAATTAGAAGCCATTCATGAAGTATATGCAAATGACAGGAGCAACTCAAAAACATCTACTTCTCTAGGGGATACAAGGTCAAATCTAAGGAACAAACCTTTTACTACATCCAACTATGAAGTCGTTGAACAATGTTTTATGGGCATCGAAGAAGAAAACGAGGTATGTCTAAAACCCTCTACTTCCTATGATATTGTTATACAAAATGATTATAGTGATTTGCAAAATGACTTTGATGACCTTCAAAATGAATTCCAAAGTTTACTTGTTAAGTACAAAAATTTGAAAAAGGAATTAAATGTTTTTAAAAATGATAAGGATAGTTTATTTACTTCCTATAAATCACTTTCATGTGCTCACACCACCACACTTGATAAGGTTAGAAACCTTGAAAAAGAAAATAGTACTCTTGTTGAGGATATTAATTGCATGAAAAAGAATTTATCAAAATCAAACTTGAGTACCGATAAAATGACCGATATTGATGATATTCATAGTTGTGATAAATTGAAACAAGGACTTGACCATAAGCCTAATATTGTTAATCATATGAAAAATAGTCAAGTCTCTAAGCATGTTGGTTATTACACTTCTAGAATTATTACATGCTTCTATTGTGGTAAAAAGGGTCATACGGTAAATAATTGTCGGGCTAGAAATAACTCTAATTATTTTTGGAGACCTAAAAGTCTCAAGACTAATCCCAAAGGATCCAAGCACTTGAGGGTACCACAAAACAATGTTATATTAGGTACCCGACGAAATAATAATCGAAGAAAATTCATACCTCCAATGAGACATCAAATGACCATCTCGTTTAATCAAAGGAGAAGACACTACCACAATGAATTTCCAAGAGAAAGAAATTATCAACAATGGGAAAGACATAATCCTTGGAAATGGAACAATCGGGGAAGCTATCATCAACAAGATGATTTTCAAGGGAAGATATCATCAACAATGGGAACGGCACAACCCATGGAAATGGCGTAATTGGTAAACCGTATCTCCCTACTTACATATGCATTTTAATTTAGTATACATGTTTTTATTTATGTCTAAATTGCAAAATGAGTTTTCATAATTTTAAAATTAAGGTCTTCTATATATATATTTGTGTTTTTAAAATCCTTTGAAAATGAGACCTTACATATTGTTTTTAAACTCTTATGGATTTCTATAGCATAAGTATTTTATTGTGATATCTCTTATTGCTTGGCTTACACTTGTGTTATTATATCTTGTGCAAAATTTGTTTAAAAGAATTGTGTAGGTTATATATTTCATATTCATTGGCTATCGTCTATTACTTATTCTAAGAGATTCTTAAACCATCGAGGTATGTTCACTCGTATTATTCTTAGAACTCAATATTTTGTTCTTGTATTGTTTATACACTTATCTTTCAAAACCATTTCATCTCATCCCCTTTAGTGCCACTAAATGACTTTGTGATTTTTCTCAAAAGGGCACTACTCGTAAAATCTCGTTTTTCTCGTATATATGTTTTCTCGAACTCATATTTGTTGGATTTAGTCCATAATTATCTTTTTGCAAAGTTTTAAAACGTTTGGGGTGAAAAATCGAATTTTGGAAAATTCTGGAGTTTGGAAAATTGCATTTGGGACGATCAGGCGCAGTAAGACCGATGCCGCCCGCACGCCGATTTGCCAAAGACGTCGACCGGCGCCTGTGCTTATTTTTTGGATTAAAACGTGTCTGTCTTCGTTTCTCAAACAGAACACAAAAATTCCAAACCCTCGTTCAGCAGCGATTTTTTCCCCTTTTTCATATAATCTTCATTTCTTCATCAAAACTTGTAATTCTTGTTTCTAAACTACTTTATTTTGCAAGTATTTCATTTCTATGGCTCCACCAAGAAATTCCACCGGTCAAAATCCCACTTCCAAGCGAAGAAAGGACGGAGAGGGTTCTTCAAGAAATCGGCAAGAGAAAGCCGAACAAAGGAATATTTGAGCTACCCAAAGGAATGTAGCTCAAGAACGTGATGATATTCAAAACCCGGTACTCTCCAATCCTCAAATTGCCAAACTCTGCGGGACGATTTCATTCAAAAATTGCCGTTGGGCAAAAAGTAAGAAATCTATTATACCTCAAGCTCCTCGCTCTAATAATGTTTTAGATTTTACCAACAAATATGCGGAGTGGTACTATGAAAATTTGAACATGGGTGCGAAATCGATAGCTCGTACGAAAATTTGTCGATTTAATTCATTTTCAAATGAGTATCCTACTATTAGAGGATTTTTTGAAGAGCAAGGGTGGATGTACTTGTGGGAGCACCCTTATGTTTTATATGATGATGATATAATCCTACATTTTTATGCAAATATGTGGGTTGAACATGATGCTCAAAGGAAGCCACTTGCGTTGAATTCGTTTGTAAGGGGTCGTCATTTTAGATGGACTCCTAATGACATTTGTCGGCTTTTACATGTGCGAGAAGGTGGTTGGGATTATTTTGCTTGTGCAATTTGGAATGATGATATGTTGGGTGTTTCTATGGAAGAGGTTAAGACCTATTTGGGCATTTGGCCAAAATATTCGCTATTGGCCATGACTCTTGAGCACAGGATTATTTCGGTTATTGTCGCCTACTGTATCTGTGGTAAAGCGGGCAAAATGCCTAGCAATATGGATTACTTTTTAACTTATAAGATTGCTAGAAGAGATCGGCTTAATTTTGGCGCAATACTTATTCAATGCTTGATTGAGTCCATCACACAAGGAAATAAGAAGTTTGTCATGGGCAATTGGATTTGCAAACTTCTTATCCAATCGGGGCTACCTTCTTCGGAATGTAATTCGGAGGTGTTTCAAAATGATTTTGACATTGACAACATCTCTCAATGGTCCACATGCGAAATAATATGAATCCGCCCGACTAAAATGGCTAAAGGAAGAGGGCAAGGTTCTACATCCGAAAATCCAAACGACTTCTTTGATTACGCCGGGGTCGAAAGAATGGCGGCGGGTGACGGGGGAGGATAAATACCGGTGCTCAACCGTTTAGGAGCTACACTCAAGCCGAATTTGATGAACTTAGAGCATATCATGAAGCTAAATATGAGGCTTTGGAGCAAAAGACCTCAAAGATGCAAAAATCAATTGGCAAATTGAAGAAGTTCATTAAAGAACTCATCCCCAATGCATGTTTTTCTTCCGATGAAGAATGATGAGCCTATCACTTTTCTTGCTTTTCCTCTTATGTCATTTTATTTTCTTGTAATGAACTTGATTTGTATAACTCTCTTATTCTAATGGCATTTGCTTGTTGTTTGTTGAAGGGATAAAATAGCAAGTATGAAAGTGGTTTTTAGTTGATCTTGATTATGGTATTATTGGAGTATTTGATGGTAAAAATACACTATTTGGCATTGTTTGATAATTGGTATGAAGTACTTTATGGTAAAAGTGCTTCTTTTAAATTTTGCTTAAATGCATTTGTGATGCCTTGATTATTTTGTTTAGATGGATAATTTGGGACATTTGTAATGTCTTATATGCATTGCTTGATGATATGAGCTACTTGATGGTTCTTTAAATGACATTCGTAATGCCTTGATTTTTGGCTAAAATTATCTCAATTGGGTCGAACCCTTGAGAATTTACTTTGTTGGGGCTTTTATTTGTTGGATTTATGTTGAAATATTTGCTTTTGGTGATGGTTTGAAAAATTTGACTTTATATCTTTTACAAGGGCTATATACACCTTCTTTTATTTTTAACGTCCGCCAAGTGTTCGATTAAATGTTTCAATGAATATTTCAACTTCTACATGAATCTCTTATTTTCAAAAGTCTAAAATACTTATTGAGATCATGTCTTGGATTTTTCATGGTACATTTCTCCCATTTTCGGATTCTAAGCCTAATTTTTTCAAGGTTTGATAAACCATATCTTTGGTGCACATTGATAGACATGTATGATTTTTTTATCATCCTAACATTTTTTCAAAGGGGGAGAAACAAGAAATTGGCTCGTTAGCTCAAAGAAGCTAATAAAAGCTCGATACAAAAGCCATAAGCTATGGCCTCTTAAAGCCATAAGTTGTGGACTATAGTTAGTCAATTTGTTGTTTGATGAACTTATATACTTGTCTAATGGTGTTTTGTTGACAGGGGGAGCTTATAAGCTCTTGTACTTATGTACAAATATGTAAAAGCTAAGCTTTTAGCTTGTGGTTGATTATTTGAACATTACTCTTGATGTGCTTGATGATAGGGGGAGCTTGTGCTTATTCTTGAATATATTCACTCCCTTATTTGGTTGCTTATGTATTTTGGAAATGTTAGTCGCTTCTAAACGATTAGATGTTTTTACCGGAAAATCGTTTTAAAATAATTGTCCTCCTAATATTTCTAAAAATTGTTTTGGTTTGTAATCATCAAAAAGGGGGAGATTGTTTGATACATGTTTTTATCTTAGTTTTGATGATTTTATTTTTACACCAAAATAATATTTTTAATTATTGTCCAAATACTCCTAAATGATTTAAAATATTTTTACTATTTACTCGGAGTATTTCTTCAAGTTTTATTTTAGATAAAATTGGACAACACTTTTAATGATTTTATGTTAATATGTCTTTACATCAGAACAAGGTTCCTAAATGTTGTCTAAATACTCCCGATCGGTTTAAAATTTTTTACTAAATTTTCGAGTATTTCTTTTTATTTTCGACAAAAATTGGACAATATTTGTTTTGGTTTGTAGATGAATTTTGGAACAAAAAAATGAGACAAATTTGTAAGTTCGGCCGGATCGACAGGTGTCGAATCGGTGGCGTTGACCAGGGTGTCGACCTGGCGTCGAAATCGACACCACTTGGAGCATGGTTTTGAAAAACTCCCGCCCGCTATTTTCGAGTTGTGCGACCGGCTATAGAAGGGGACGATCGGTCGAACCCTACGTCGACCGATCGCCCCGTGTAAATTGTTGATATGTTTATTTCAAACTCTATTTCTGTGCGATCGGTCACCCTCAAGTTTGACAGCAAATTTCGACCATTTGATTTCCTTAAATTGTGGGATTGATTTCTAACAGCTATATTCTTGATTTTAATTGTATTTTTCTGTAAATTTTCAATCCCCAAGAGGAGTCTATGCTTGATCAATCATCTCCTATAAATAGAGGAAGTTTTGGAGCAACCAACACAACAATTGAGATACAATACAACAAGATACATTCCAAGCAAACACTTGTTCTTCATAGTTATTATTTTTGTTGTAATTTTGCCTAGCTTATCACTTTCACATCTTGAGGTCTAGGCTTTCATTTCTTCATTACACTTGCACTCAAATTGTATTATTCATTATTGAGTTGTAATCTTGATTTTGGTCATCATTCAACACAAAACATCCTTGTGAGTATTCTTGTGGAAAGAATACGCTTGGGTGATCTAGGTGATAGGTGTTTCAAGAGTGTGGTGCTCTTGAGGTGTTGAAGAATTTGGTATTCTTCAAGATTGAAGATTGTGGTGATCTTCAAAGGTGCCGTTGAAGGAAGATTGTGGTAATCTTCAAAGGGAGATTGTGGTAATCTCCAAAGGTGGTGTTGAAGAAGAGTGTGGTGCTCTTCTAGGTGTTGTAAGTTGAATTTGTATTAATTTTGGTAATTAATAAAATTCTTTTTCTTTTTGAAATCCATCCCGGATATACTGGGGTGGTAGAGCACGTAGTCCCTAGGTGGGGTGAAGCTCTATAAATCGACGCGTGTTGTTTACATTCCGCACCTTTATTATTGTCTTGGCTTGTTTTGTTTGAAAAAGAGGGTATAATTGAAAAGATGGAGATAATCTATTCACCCCCCTCTAGATTATCGTAGCCGCTTGGACTTACAACAACAACCAAGCAAATTGGTTTGGAGGAGCATCTGCTAATTTTGCCAGTAGCAATGCATCTGTTGACAGTAGCACTGAGTTTACTCATGAAACTTGTTGGTTTCCTGACTCAGGGGCAACACACCATGTCACTCATGATTTAGGAAATCTCAACCTGGCTTCAGATTATCATGGATGAGACAAAGTGCACATGGGCAATGGGACATGTTCGAATATTTCTCATATAGGCTCTTCTATAGTTATACCATCACATTCTCAATACAATCAGCCTTTCATTCTGAAAAATCTCTTGCATGTTCCTAAAATAACCAAAAATCTTATAAGTGTTTCTCAGTTTACTAAAGACAACAAAGTCTATTTTGAATTTCACTCTAATTTCTGTCTTGTGAAGGACCAGCTCACAAAGGAGGTATTGCTCAAAGGGATTGTTAAGAATGGATTATATGTTTTTCATCTTGCCAAATCAAGAAAAAATCATCTCCTGTCTAAAGACATTGGTCAAAATCAGTTTGAATTTCATCCTAGTATTCACTCAGTGGAATTGAAAAATAAAATTAGTTTTGAGTTGTGGCACTCTAGATTTGGTCATGCACCACTTGATGTTATTAAGAAGGCTCTACAAGATTGTAACATTACATATGACATTAATGAAAACAATCTTGTTTGCTCATCATGTTTGCAAGGAAAAAGCCATCAATTACCTTTCTCTCCATCTCAATCTGATTCATATGAATTGTTAGACCTTATACACACTGACTTATGGGGACCAGCTCCCATTAAGTCAGTTAATGGATATGCTTATTATGTCTCATTCATAGATCACTATTCCAGATTCACTTGGATATATTTTTTGAAGCTCAAATCTGACACAACAAAGGCCTTTCATCATTTTAAAAAACTTGTTGAAAATCAATTTGACAGAAAAATTAAGATCATGCAAAGTGATGGAGGAACTGAATATAAGCCTTTAACATCATACTTCTCTGAAAATGGTATCATTCATAGACTTTCTTGCCCTTACACTCCAGAACAAAATGGTCTTGCTGAAAGAAAACATAGACACATAATAGAAACTGCCCTTTGCCTTCTTACTACATCTAATTTACCTTAAATATATTGGGACGATGCTTTCTCAACTGGAGTTTTTATTATCAATAGAACTCCAACCAAAATCCTCAATTTGAAGACACCACTAGAACTAGCCACAGGGTGCAAACCTGATTACAATTTCCTCAAAACACTTGGTCGTCTTTGTTTTCCCCATATGTGACCCTACAACAAACACAAATTGGACTTTAGAAGCACTCCTAGAACATTTATAGGTTACAGCCTTTAATATAAAGGATATAAGATTCTTCTCCCAAGCAAAAGAGTGATCATATCTAGACATGTCATATTTGATGAGAGATGTTTTCCTTTTCAGTCCAGAAATTATGAGAATCCCATTGTTCACAAATATTGGACTTCAATTTGTTCAACACCTCTCATCACACTTCCCTATAATCCTAACACTTCTCACATTAATCCCATTACTGATGTTTCTAATCCTATTGCTGATATTTCTGATCTTTCTACATCATCCACTCATGATCCATCTTTGACATCCAGTACCCAAGATAACATCCAATCTCCTACTGAAATTCCTCCTAACACTCACATACTTGGTGGTCGTATAACTATAAATTTGCCTATTGAGAATAATTATTTGCCTGTTTCTACTAATGACAACACTCCTAAGAATGTCACAGGTGGTCACCCTATGATTACCAGATCGAAAGTCGGGATTTTCAAGCCTAAAACATATATGACAACTCTGCAAACTGTGATAGAACCTTGTTCTAATCTTGAAGCTCTTAAGGTCCCAGAATGGAGAGAAGCAATGCAGAAAGAGTATAATGCTCTTACGCGAAATAATACCTGGACATTAATTCAGCCTCATTCATACAAGAATTTGATCACTTGTAGATGGATTTTCAAAATTAAGAGACACTCTGATGGTTCAATTGCTAGATACAAGGCTCGATTAGTGGCTAGAGGATTTACTCAACAAGCAGGGATCAATTTCACTGAAACCTACAGTCCTGTTATCAAACCAGCTACTATTAGACTGGTTCTTTCAATAGCATTATCCAATTATTGGCCCATCAGACAATTGGATATAGATAATGTGTTCCTCTGTGGAGAATTGGATACTGACTTGTACATGACACAAGTTCCAGGTTTTGAGACTAATGACAGTAAAGGACATCCTCTTGTGTGTAAATTGCATAAGTCTATTTATGGACTAAAACAAGCTTCCAGGGCATGGTCTTGTGTGTGTCAAGTACTCCAGTCTTTTGGCTTTCTAGCATCCAAGGCCGATAGTTCTTTATATTACAGGCATCAACAAGGCTCTTGGATTTTAATCCTGACATACGTTGATGATATTCTAATGACTGGCAATAACCCTATTGAAATTCAGCAACTCATTGACAATCTTCACAGAGTATTTTCTCTCAAGGATCTTGGAAGCTTGCATTATTTCTTGGGCATAGAAGTTCAACAAACTGCAGATGAATTGTTTCTTAGTCAAGAAAAATACATTAAGGACATTCTTCAGAAAGCTGGAATGGAGGGGGCGAAAGGACTTAGCACTCCCATGGTCACCACTCCAACTTTATCTAAATTTGAGGGTCAACCAATGACAGATGGTACTCTTTACAGAAAAATGGCAGGAGCACTTCAATATGCTACCATTTCCAGGCCGGATATATGTTATAGTGTGAATAAAGTTAACCATTACATGCAACATCCTTTAAACACACATTGGAAGGCGGTCAAAAAGATCTTGAGGTACTTAGTTGGAACCATAAACTTTGGTCTTCATTTTTCATCTAATTCTCCTATGATATTAAAAGCATTTTCAGATGCTGATTGGGGTTCGAATATTGATGATAGAAGGTCAACTTCCAGCACATGTGTTTATATTGAAAATAATTTAATTTCATGGAGCTCTAAGAAACAATCAACTATGTCAAGATCGTCCACGGAGGCCTAATATAGAAGTATAGCAAGTGTGGTGTGTGATGTCATTTGGTTACAATCTCTACTTGGTGAATTAGGAATTCAGACTTCGAAACCAAGCATCATATGGACAGACAATCTAGGAGCTAAATTTCTCTCTTCTAATCCAGTTTGTCATTCACGTACTAAGCATATCGAATTGGATATTCATTTCATTAGGGAGAAGGTTGCTAGCAAGGCTATTTCTGTCCAGCACGTTCCTGCTATTGATCAAGTTGCCGACGTCTTGACAAAACCATTAAGCGGGCAATTCTTCACTTGGCTCCGTAACAAATTGAATTTGTTTCCTAAGACCTCGTTTGAATTGAGGGGGCGGGATAACAAGCTAAGTGCATAATAATCCATGCACCTCATTTCACAAGAATATTTCCAAACAAAACATCTCCCATTACACAACTAGAAGTGTACGAATTATTCCTCTGACATCCCACCATCCATATGCTTTACCTCATTGTAAAGAGCACTTGTTGTTGGTTATCACGTGTGCCCATCTAGACTATTCCATAGGTCTATATTTAGGCTTGTCTTTCTCATTGTGATATCATAAGAAAAAGCACAGACTAAGAAAGCTTGAATTTTTAACTTTTAACTTATACATTCAAATTGCTTCTATCATGTTTCTGCTTGATTTCTATTAGATTTCAACAATTCCAGCGGCGATCATCTTCCGTTCACCAGTTGCGGTTAACTTACAAATAGAGCCCTTGTCTATCGAATAACTTACTCACATCTTAACTCAAATTTTCCCACAGACGACACCAATTGGTCGATCCCAAAATTACTCCGCTCATCCGGATTCATGCTCCGACTGAACTTCATTGTTGACCTGCACAAAAGGGAGCTGGATGGTTGATCTAGCGTACCCTCTCCGACGCTCAAGTCAGAACTCTATCGAAGGAAAATAATTCATGTAAAGAAGTAATGTAGAAGAGGGGAGAATATAATACTCTCTTTATATAGAAAACCACCTTCATAAGGAGAAAATAGTAATTAAGATAAGAATTCCACCTCATCTTATGGATAAACATTAATTGGTCATCCAATTAAATAGTTTAGTATATTTATCTTCTTTTCTTTAACATTAAATAAAAATTATTTTAGGATTCTACCAACTAGAGTCCATATTCATATTTGAGTCTATTTTTAATATTGAAGCCCAAATAATATTGATCCAATTTAATATGACAAATCTAGGTTGTATCAAATATAGTGATACAATTTATATATTTTCACATATTTTATTGTACATTCTTTTTCTATTTCTTATGTAATTCACATTAATTTTTAGGGACAATTTGGAATTTGCATTTGTAAGTTGGACTTTTGAGCCCAAATGAATTGCTGGGTCATTTTAAAATACCATTGAACCCGGTCCATAAAAGTACATTATGTTAGTCCAAAAAAATAAGCAGGCCCCAGAGTATAGTAGAGAAAAAGACCCTCACTTATTAGATGTTTAATAGTAGCAACATATATTTTAACGAGTATAAAGCCCCTCGTTCACATATCGACCGTCTCGGTTGGCTTTAGATTTCCTATTTAATTTTCATATTTAACTTTGATTATTTGATCTACAAGTAGGGGATCACGCCTCAATCCCCCACCCCCAGGGTGTTTTTTTTTTGAAAAAAAAAAAACAATTAACATGTGTCATTAAATACAAATAATCAATAGTATGTATTTATCTTATAGACATACATGATTCATCGAACATAGTAGATTACGAATTGAATAAAAAAGTGGAACATGAAATCTGGTGTCTCATCATAATAGTCATAACCACCTCTTACAACAGCATGAATTATATATTAATGTTTCGGATTCCTTATTGCAACTAATATTATTTCTAGTATTTCATTTTATTAGTACATGCTAAGTGTATATTCAAAATGTTAATTTGTATACATAACAATGTATTGATGATACTATAGTACGGAAAACAAATTATAATATTCCAGAGTTTATAATGTGACTTATATAAAATTTAAAAGTTCATTCTCTTCAAATTTTAAAATAATTTATCGACGTATAACATAATATATATCTCAACCTCAAACCTAAAACTGTGAGAGCTTGTTTGTCACATTCGATTAGTTTGAACATGGATCTAATTGAATTGATGATCTTTTAGATAATTGATCCCATCTGGAATGGAATTAATTAATGCACAGTCTCAAAACTTTTAAAATATATTTGGGAATTTTTTTTAAGTATCCACTGTGGATAGTGGGTACTCTTTTCTAACCACCAACATAACAAAAATTCTTTTCTACCCAAATTGACAAAATTGTCCATCCTTTAAGTTGGTGGCTTTTGAATTTTGAAATTGAAGGAATCATTAAAACCGTATATAACCGTATATCATTTATTTACATATACACTACACACATACTCCCAAAAGGTAAAAGCAAAAGTAAAAAGACAAAACCCTAATCGTGCCCCCTATCGTGCAAGAAGAAAAAATTCCCCCCTCCATGGATTCAATCGTGCCCAATACCGCTGTCGTCGCCATCTCCGCCGCTGCCGTCGCCACCTCCGCCACTCCCGTCGCATCCTCCGCGCCATCCTCCTCCGCTCAAGAGCAGTTATTTCTCAAAACTCATGGTTGTTTGAAATATATGAAGTACCGTTGATAAAGTTCGAAATAAATTTTGAATGTTCGAAATATATGTATAAAATATGGGATAATGTGAATGATTTGAGGTTAGTTGTTAGAATGTTCAAAATAGATGAAGTTTTGGTTGTGTTTTGGGTTAGTGTTATCGAAAATGGGGTATATTTTTTCTGGTTATCGAAAATAACCAGCACGATTAGATGTAGAAGATGATGGGGCACGATTATATGTAGAAGATGATGCGGCACGATATGTAGGATATTTTGGGCACGATATGTGCACATTTCGTGCCGTAGGCTATTTTAGGCACGATATTGCACATATCGTGCCCATATGTTATTTAGGCACATATCGTGCCGTAGGCCATTTTAGGCACGATATTGGCACATATCGTGCCATAGGGTTATTTGGGCACAATATGACCTAAAATCGTGCATATTTGCTTATTTGTGCCTATATCGTGCCTCTATTGTCCGTTCTTTAATTTTTGTACCTTATTCTTCAATTTTTCAACAATTCATCTTGTTAAATTGCAATTAATTATTGTTGTAGGTCGGTCCACAGTGGAGGAGACCCTCTTATCATCGAGAGAGGGCCCATATCACGGGATACGTTCGACCGAGTATAATTCAGATAATCAGAGATGAGTTGGGGGAGATCGGTGGTGGTTTATATGGGCAGTTTACACGGTCAATTTTTGGCCGTTTTATTGATTTTGGGTATGACGGATTTAGTTGTAATGCGGCACTTTATGCATTGGTTGCGATGGAGGTGAGTGTGTCGGATGCTCCGGAATCAGAGTGTTGGTTCCACGTCGGAGAGCAGACTATTAGATTCTCTCGGCGTGAGTTTGCTATGATATTCAGTTTGCGGTTTTCAGGGTCCACATTTGACCCTAACGGTGTTTTTGACGTACCCAAGACTGGTATATATGGACGGTATTGGACTCGGGATGATCGTGTTACCACCGCGCAGTTACGCGATCTATTTGTCGATGGCACCTTCCGTGACTCACCAGACGATACCCTAAAGGTGGTGAAGGTGTTATTTGCCTTTTATATGATTCTGTGTTTCGATGGCCGACAGACCGCAGTGGACCGTTGGCTGTGGTTTTTGATCGAGTACGATGCACAGTGGGAGGCTTTCCCTTGGGGGAAATACTCCTTTCAGATATTGATTCATTATATTCGGCAGCTGCGTGATGTTCTGCCACCTGGCCGATATACCAAGGACGTTCCACCTCGATATCGACCACATACTTATCATTTTTATGGGGCCACTAATGTCTTGCTGGTACGTATATTTTTTTATTTTATTTATATTAGTACTTAGTTTTTTAAATATTTAAAAAATCTTATTTTTGACACTTATCAATGTTCTGATAGATTTGGGCATTCGAGGCGATACCTCGCCTGGGTAATGCCTGGGCGACTCGAGTATTCGACACCCAGTTGCCTAGGTGCCTCCGTTGGAGGTTTCTGAAGACCACCGTTGACATGATAGATTTTTTCTTTGACACGGTATGCATTAACATTGTTTACTTATTTATTTATTTAATTAATAAATTATTTTTTATTAAATTATTTATATATTTATGTATAGGCTTTAGTGTGTAATGAGATAATGGATCCGACCGAGGAGGAGCTCCAACATATATAAATGGAACGAGTCGATGATCCAATTATTTTGTTAGGTCCTCCTGAGTTCATCCTGAAGGAGAACCGGTTTTTAGGTCTTTGGGAGGGCGAGGGCGGCAGGCGGATATACGAGTCAGATTCGACAAAGACCACCCCTATTGCGAGAGGAGTGTCGAGAGATAGCGGCGGGCGGCGGGGGGGAGAGGTAGAGCCAATTCAGAGGCCGACACTACTACTTCTACGATTCAGAGGCCGGAGAAGCGGCGTAGGACAGATGGCCCATCATCCCATCAGGCTGATGATCCTTTAGATGGCCGGACAGATGACGCATAAGCTGGGCAGGCATATGCACGTGTTGATCCATGTCCATGAGGAGTATGCACGTGTTGATCCATCTGTCCATAAGGAGTATGCGCGCGATGATCCATCAGTCCGTCAGGATACTCGTGTTGATTCATCTGTCAGTGGGCAGACAGATATGTTGGTGCTGATGCGGGGGGTTATGTAGGAGGAGATTAGGCAGTTCGAGAGACGCATAGAGGAGTGGTTCGCTCGATTGGAGTCACGAGTCGATGCTGCCATTTCTCAGTTAGAGACTGTCATCTCAGATGAGGTTTCTCGTTTGGACAGACGCCTAGACTAGGAGATAGGTCGGGTTCCAGACCTTATTCAGGAGGAGATTAGGCGTCTGTTCCCATACATTGATCAGTACGATGACTTCGTGCATGGCAGTCAGAGATATCCGAGCCAGTCATCGCAGCAGACGCCACCGTCGACTACCCTTCCGGTAGTGTCGACTTCTCCTCCTCCTCCTCCGGCAGTGTCGACTACTCCTCTGGCCGTGTCGACTCATCCTCCTCCTCCTCTTCCTCCTTCTCCTCCGGTAGTGTTGACTCTTTCTCCTCCTCCTCCGACCATGTCGACTCCTCCTCCTCCTCCGGCATTGTCGACTTCTCTTCCGCCATTGTCGACTCCTATTATGCCTGTGTTAGCACATTCTCCACGACCACGAGTGTCGGTCACGATTCCGAGGCCATTGGTACATGTTCTTCGAGCTCCCTCTCCGACACTCGTGGTCTCTAGTTCACGAGCGCCCTCTCCAGCTGCGCCCTCTCCACCTACTCCCTTCATCCAGGTTCGGGATAGACAGCCATCGCGACATTTTCGCAGCCCATTTAGGGATCCTAGGTCTCGCAAGCTAGACCCGAGCGAGAGAGAGTCTACCCGCTTCTTAAAGTCTAATGAAGAGTAAGTATTAAATATTTTTGCATTTGTCTTGTCGTCTTAGTATTAACATCTTATATTAGTGCAATGATGTCTTAATATTTGAGGTCCAATGCGGGGAGGAGAACGTGGGGCTAATGTACTCTGTTGGGCCATCATTTTTTAAGGAAATGGCGGATCCAAAGGTTGAGTTGGAGAATGATGAAAGTTTCTTAAATTTTTGTATTATTTAGTTGATGAATATTTTATTTATTTCATATTGATTAATATCGATTTCTTTCATTTCTGTACAACATATAAATGCATACATGTCCATACTATAGTCCGATCCCCAGTTTCTTGGGGTTGAGCCTCATGAGAAGCAAGTGGGAACTTATAGAATTGTATCTACAACATTTTCGGTTAGTTTATGTATTATGTGTCTCGCATTTTACTGTAAACTTAATAAATGATACTTGTTAACTTATAAATATTTTTCAATGTGTAGGATTCCATACGGCTTATATGGAATCGTATGCATGCTATGGATCCTGCTGACACAGTACATGACCCAGCGACCATGGAGGTGATTCCTCCCGAACAGGAGTTGGATGAGTTGGTTAGTGTTGTCCAACACGGATCTCCAGGATGGGGTAATCCTGGTCCGTGGAGTGTCGCACCGCAGGTACACTTGAATTTATTTATTTATTTGGCTAGTTTATTCATTTTTTCATTCAAATATTTAATGATTTTGTTTTCCCCCAGGTGTTCATGATCGTGAATTTATCGGGCCATTTTTTCGTGTGCAGACTGGATCTCCGTGGAGCCAAAATATACATGTACGACTCTGTACGTGCTCGATACACAAATGATACTTTTGCCAGTCGGGTAGCCGGCACATGTCCATTCTGTCGCATGCTCCCATGTATACTAATTCGCTCTGGCTACTACGACGACATACGTATGGAGCCCGTCTGCCGCGAGTGGGACCTTGTCATTATGCCGATGAAAGATTGTTATTTGCAGAACGACACCACCAGTTGTGGTGTATTTGCCTTATATTCCGTCATTAATTGTATCACGAAGAAGATTAATAGGAAGCAAGTGCAGGAGTCGATTCCCGAGATAAGGAAGACGATGGCAAAAACAATTTACCAGTATAGTACAAATAGTAGTACTTTGGAGTTGTAGTACATTTTTATTTTATTTTGTATATCTTGTAAATATTTTGACTTATTTAAATTAAATATTCATTTTGCATGATTGTTCTTAATTTATTTGTAATAAACAATAATTTGATTACTTTAAATTAACAAGTTACAATTAGCAGATAAGAAATCCACAAACAATTTACAAAAAACTATAACTGGAACTGAAATTCTAAGATAAAATAGGAAGCATGTGCACAAGAATTTTTATTGGGGCATGATATCGTGCCTCAATGCAATAGGCACGATATATCGTGCCTAACCCTCTTATATTGGGGCACGATATATCATGCACTTCTTTTATTGGGCACGATATCGTGCATAATTGCATTGGGCACGATATTGTGCCTAATTATATTGGGCACGATATGGGGTGCAAATAACTACTGACTTGATCCTATATTTAAATGACTACTGAGTTTCGCTCTTAGTGTGTTTTTATAGCATAGTATTACAACATCCGGATGTCTCGGGCATCTTCTACGGGTATGATCATCTGCTCGACATATTCCACATTTCTTCTTACTACGCACTTGTCTCGAAGGACCCGACTGTGTCACTGAGGCCCTTTCGCGCTCATCAATCGGCAATGACATAGTGCATTTGATGCAATTGTGGCCAGCACCCCACACCTTGAACAAATTTGACTCTTACGTGAACAATTACTTGATGATTCAACAGTAGAATGAACTCTACTTTGTCTAGGACGACCTACTTGTCTTGGGTTATTTGGAGGGTTGCATACTAATTCTCGCACCTCTTGTGGTAGAACCCATTCACTAGGATCAGGAACTGGTAAAACTTCATCCGCCAACATTTGTTGAAGATTTTCATTTTTATAATAATGGGCAACAAATGAATAGATATTGAGGTTCGCCTTTCTGCACAATTATCAACAAACAATTATGTGAAAATATTGAACGAATTTTGTGAAAATATTGATATAAATTTTAAATTTGTTTATACCTAATTGCTGCAGATGCATGGGCGCAGGGCATCAATTCATATTCAAATTCTCGACAGCTGCACGTTCTTTGGGATAAGTCAACCAAATAGGTCTTTGTTCCATTTTCACTTTGTACTTCACATTATTAAGACATTGTACATCCATTCTACGACCTATCTCAATTGCATCACTTAATCTTTTGGTTGCTTCAAGTGTTAGCTCTTGATCTCTTTCATTAGCAGCGGTGCGTCGTTCATAAAACCACTTTTCAATAATAGTCCGAGCACTAGCACAGAACAAACAGGTAACTTTCGGCCCATAATAACCGACTATTGAAGCTCTCAGCTGAGTTTGATGTCATGAACCCATAACGTCGGACATGACACTTAACTCGAGACCATCTGTCTTCCCTTGCACGTTCTAACTTCTTAAACGCACCCGTCTCATTAGCAACTTTTATGTTTTCAAAATACTTATCATAATCTTCACGGCGATATGAATATGCTGCATTCCTAAACATTTCTACTATATGTTGACTGTGTTGAGCCAAATTACTCTGCAAATGATAAGTGCAAAGCCCATGTGATGCTTCCGGGTATCTTTGCTTTTATGGCATTATCGATACTCTTGTCTTTGATCGAAAAACAATCGATAGATCACGAGGGCAATTATAAGCAAATCTCAACTGTCTCAAAAACCATGTCCAGGATTCGTCGTTTTCAAAATCCCCAATTCCAACCGCAAGTGGGAAAATCTGTTCATTACCATCTTTTGTTACGGCAACAAACAATATTCCCCAGTACTTGCCTTGAAGGTGTGTTCCATCAATCACAAAAGCTGGCCGGACATTGTTCTGGAATCCAGTGATTGATGCATGCAAAGCAAAAAACACGTACTTGAATCTATTAAAATTATCCGACTTCCATCTAGTTACCGATCTGGGATTCGTTAAATTCAACATGTGTAAGTATGTTGGAATTAGATTGAATGACTTGTTGCTATCTCCATATATCAACCCAAAAGCATGATGCTTAGCCCTCAACGCAACATTATAACTCATTTTAAGCCCATGTCGCGATTCCAACTCCGCTATCATATCCCTTGGTACGAGCGCAGAATGTTCCACTAGTAATCTAGATACAAAATACGCACCTACTACTTTAGAATCGCCCGCCTAGATGCATTGTCATTCAAATTTAACCCACATCCATGGTGCTTGTCAAACTTCCCTACTCTCCAAATACCATCATTTTCATATGCACACACTCAAAAAGGGCATCGTTCATACTTGCATATTGCATGAAACGAGTCTTATCCGAGCATTCAACTCGATACTCGACTTGATTTTCAAGGTGATACATGCCTAGTGCAATCTCCAATTCAGTTTTGCTCATGTATGTTGCTCCTTGGCGCAATGTCCCACCAGATGCTTCCAATCTAGCAGGTTCTTCGGGAGGAACTGAAACGTGCGAGAGTGCACCAGGAATCACCCAACTTCATCCTGTGGGCATTATTGTTTCATCCATATTGTCTCTATGGATATCTGGATATATGTTAGCACCTCGTACTTCTGGTGCATCTTGGTTTTGGTTTTCTGGAAATACTTCTCTCCGCCTACGTCTCCACTCACAAAATTCCTCAAATTCAGCACGTTGTTGGTCATTTTCAAATTGATTATTAGCTTCAACATCAGTACCAACATCACCAGCAGTGTAGTTCTCACCAAAATCATCTGCATTGTTATTACAATCAGCATCACCAACACTGTAGTTTCCACCATAATCATCTTCATTATTGTCACAACCAACATCAACATCAGTATTATCACGATTAACATCAGTATTATCACAACCCATATCAGGATAATAGTCATCTTCATTGCTTGGCCTTATACTAGGTCCCGGACAATTGATATTTGGAACATTAACTGTAGGTAAGAGTGGACGCGGATGATCAATAATTGGAACATTGTTCATATGCATAAAAGGTGCTCCACTAGGCCTTACTGCATGACTATATAGATTGATGTGCGGTACACCGTATTGTTGAAAACCAAGATGGTGCATGTAGTTGTAATTAGGCCCAATGACTGTTGAAAAATCATTCTGAGTAGCCATTAGTTGCATAAAACTTCCACCAACACCAACACCTTGTTGAACTTCAACGTTCTCAACTCGATTATGCCAAGACTGACTTCCCAATACATTATGCGAACTTGTCTCACTCATTCTTTTTCTTTTCAGTGTTACAAAAACAACTGGTAACTCGATGTTCTCAAACGCACTTTCAATGTCATCGTCGTTTTTCAACTTTAACTTACCAAGTTTGTTTCCAGAAATATCTACAATAGCATGCATTACACAATCGTATACGCCCCTATCAATTTCAACAACACAATAAACCTCCTCCAATATTTTATTATAATTTATTTTTTCCGGTTTAATACGTACAACTTCTTCTTCACCATTTTTATATTCTAAACATTCCCAATGACCACCAAATCGAACAACAACATAGCCAGACATCATCTACAGACAAGAAATATAGAAAGAAAAAAAAAATTAAAGATATGCAAAAAAAGGCCTATTTTTTACTGGGGCACGATATATCGTGCCCAATTTTAAAATAGGAATGATATATCGTGCCCAATTTTAAAATAGGCACGATATATAGTGCCTATAATGGGAGCATGATATTGTGCCCAATAATAGGCACGATATACGTGCCTCAGTGCAACATAGATTCAGAAAAATTTTCCCTTTCACGATATATTTCACATATTTTGTAAATATATTGGTCTTGAACAGTTTAAACAAGGTTAAGTAATTAAGAGGAGAAGAACATTACCTTGTTATTCGATTTTTTTGTGCGATTTTGGTGATGAAAGACCACAAAAAGAACTTCCTGATATTTTGTGAAGAAGAAGAAGAAGAGAGAGAAAAAATGAAGAGCAAAATAGAAGGGGAGACGTATGTATGGGCGTATTTAATTGCAAGAGAGAGAAATACACATCTACCTACTTTAAAGGCTTGCATTTAAAGCCTCAAGAGTATTGTGGTAAAAGAACCCCAAAAGTGGGTTGAAAACTATGTTTTTATCCTACATGTCAAAAAACTCTCTCACCTATCTCAAGTGGGTAATTTACACCATTTGCTCAATATATTTTGACAATAATATAAATGATTTTAATCAGTGTCTAAAAATCGCTAGGCACTAGCTGGGCGGTAGACTGGGGCCTAGCACTTAGGCGGAGCCTGGGCGATGTTAGGCGGGACCTGAGCGGCGTTAGGCGGGATCTAATTGGAAAAATAACATAGGCGGACAAGGGGGGCCTACCGCCTAGGCGGGGACTAATCGGAGCTAAGCGGGGTTGTTTAGAACAGTGATTTTAATACAACATATTATAACTAAAACTTATAATTAATTTATGAAATGTTTTAATTAAGGGTGAATTATTTAAAAGCATAACTATATATATATATATATATATATATATATATATATATATATATGGGATGGTTCAAATGGGATACCCCCCTTATATGAGACGGTGGGAATTTATTGTAACCGTTGGATTGATCTTTTGTATGATTCAGATTAATCCCATTATTTTAGGCAGTTAGTTAATGCAAGAGTTTAAAATGGTAATTTATATTATTTTTGAATTATTAATTAAGGGCAAATATGTCTTTTATATTTTAGTGTAGAAGGTAGGTATTATTTTACCTTTATCGGCTCCTAAATTTAAGGTGGAGTTATATCCTCTCAAAATATGATAAACACAAAATAATGACAACAAAAATCTTACCAAATCAAACCCAATAAGCCAAAAAAAAAAAATGAAAGAAAGGTAAAGCTTAAACTTTGTCTTTTGACATAATTTTGTTTTTTTGAAAATGTTTCCAAATTTTGAGAAACTCCATAAGAAAACTGAATTAACGTGACCACACACAATTTAATTAAGCTTGCAAAATCGATCCCTCAGAGTTGGTGTAATAAGGAGACATTATCATTTTGAAATTTATGGATCTCAAATAAGGCAAAGAAAATGTCAAGTTAAAAAGAAAAAAATTAAATATGATACAAAAGTCATGATACATAGGATGGCAACATGATGAGTAGTTGTGGGTACCCACCCACTGAAACTCTAATGAAATGGATATGTGATTGAAAATTAATACCTATTAATATGTGGGTAGAATTCAGTTTTATCCCCTAGCTAGGAGCTCGCTACCCCAACTAATTTATATTTTCACTTATATAAAATATTTTTCATATACATAACTAAATAAAAATCACATATATTTAGTTGGTGATGATGTAATTATATAGATTAAATGATGTAATTATATATTTAGGAGCTCGCTACCCCAACCCTAATGTGATATGACTTGGTGACACCCATGCCCAGTCCTCTCCTGAAGCCGATGAGGCCGTTGCATCTATTTTATGATTATATAAAATTGTAATTAAATAAAACCTTGTGTTTTCTATTATAAATATATAATTGATAATATAATTATAAATTTGTACTTTGTAAGAATGTTTATTAAGAGATTCATGAATTCAACTTTATGACTTAGTAAAATAGGTACGATGAAAGAGTTTGGAGCTAAAAAAAAGACAATGAAAGAAAAATACACTAATTAATTAGCATGTCTCATGTCAGACCGTCTGACGGACCTAATCCAACAGATGAGTCCTCAAGCCCTACCCGTTTTGGGTATATGGGTTAAATTGCAATAGCCTCTTCTCCGTCTCTCTCTCTCTCTCTCTCTCTCTCTCTCTCTCTCTCTCTCTCTCTCTCTCTCTCTCTCTCTCCCCCCCCCCCCTAGAGATGTTAAACGGGCCGGGCGGGCCAGCCCATTTAAACCGCAAAATAAAACAGGGTTAGAGCCTCTAAATGCTGGCCCGATTAAATTCGGGCCAGCCCGATTTTTGTTTTTTTGAATTTTGGTATTTTTGAATTTTTATTTTTCAAAATAGAGGATTGGTAAATAAAGGGATAACAAAATTTACGTAACATTTCCTAATAAATTTATTTTTATAGTGACTTAAAATGTAATCAATTATGATGATTTAAAATGTTATGTAATTTATATCTCTCTAATAAATACAATACTATAATCTAAAAAAATTAAAATTTTCGTAACTTAAATGTGACAAATAATTGAAACTTTATGCAAATAATTATAAAGATGAATTTGTTGTATTTTGAGATTTCAACTTATCTCACGCACAAACATTGAACATCAAATCGCGTTTTATCATTATTTATATTTATTTGATTTGTTTGACAAAAATCAAAAGGTAGTAAGAAAATATTCATTATATAGTGTTTATCATTCTACATTGTAGTTTGTTGTTTCTATTTTCATTTTAGAAATGAGTTTTCGCACATATTTTTGTTTTAACTCTTATTGCAGTAAGTATGTTTAGGGGTGGCAAATCGTGTTATCATGTCGACAAGATAACGACACGACACGATAAGGGCAAACACGAACACGACACGATAAGGATCTGCTCCGACATGACACGAACACGAAAATTTTCGTGTCGACACGATAGTGACACGATAAGTAAAAAATAAAAAAAATGATTTACATGTT
Source organism: Rehmannia glutinosa (assembly GCA_016081115.2). Taxonomy (NCBI): domain Eukaryota; kingdom Viridiplantae; phylum Streptophyta; class Magnoliopsida; order Lamiales; family Orobanchaceae; genus Rehmannia; species Rehmannia glutinosa. The sequence goes on along the minus strand of JABTTQ020000811.1, from coordinate 211,105 downwards.
AATACACGATAGCAAATTACACGATATGACATGATATTACACGACAATACACGTTACAAACATACAAAATATCAGGTTATCGTGTCACTAACAGGTAAACGTGTCATTATCGTGTCCTTATCGTGTTCATGCCGTATCATTATCGTGTTACTAACAGGTAATCGTGTCACTATCGTGTCCTTATCGTGTTCGTGTCGTGTCATTATCGTGTCACTATCGTGTTCGTGTCATTATCGTGTAAACATGACAAAAACACGAACACGACACGAAAGTTTCGTGTCCTTATCGTGTCGACACGATAAGGACACGAACACGATAAGGCTAAACACTAATCCACTATTATCGTATCGTTTTCGTGTCGTGTCAAAAATTGCCACCCCTAAGTATGTTCTTAAAGTTTCAAAGCCTTTGACGATAATGATGATGTTTGATTATATTTGAATTTTAAGACTTTTATCCTTGTAATGCAACATAAAAAAATTGTGTAATTTAATTTTGCATATTTAGTTTGATTGTTATATTGTTATACATGTTTTAGTACAAAAATTAGATTTAAATAAAAAAAATATTTTTTGGCTTGTAGCCCATTAGTGGCCCATTGAGCTCGGAGCCCGCTAGGGTTAGGTTCGCAAAATGCTAGCCCACGTAGTAGTGGCCCATTTAGCCCGAAGCCCGTTTAACCCGAAACCCATTAGGATTGGCCCTATAGGGCTAGGGCCAGCCCGTTTAACATCTCTACTCTCTCCACCCAACTCCAATCGTAATTGTGTGTTCCATGGGTAATAGGCCACTACTCTTCTTTAGTTCTTTTACAATCAATTTGGTAACTTCCGTCTGATTTGTTGAATTCTACTTACATTCCATGATTAATTTGTTTTTGTAAATTGCAAGCATAGTCTTCCTGGCAACAGAGGTTGTTCGCAGTTCGCACAACAAAATACTTTTTGTGGACCAATTAACAAGCTTCCCATGAGAAAAATGGAATTATGGAGGCAAGATTTTCAATATCCCGCAAAATCAAGTAAAGATTTGACAAAATTTTAGGATTTTTGTCAAATCAAGTAAAGATTTAGAAAGAAACTACTAATACTTTTTAGGGAAAAATCTAAAACTTTTAGGGGGAAAACTAATATTTTTTAGAGGATTATTAAATGATTTTCAGAGAAAAAATTAATATTATTTAGGGGAACTATTAATATTTTTTGGTGAGACTAACTAATACTTTTTAGGGAAAACATTAAAACTTCTTAGGTGAATTATTAAAAAATTTAAGAGAAATTAATACTTTTTAGGGGGAAATACTAAACACCTTTCACATGAACTACTAATACGTTTCACAAGGACTACTAATACGTTTCAGCTGAACTACTAATACGTTTCACAAGTACTACTAATACATTTGACGGAAAAAACTAATACTTTTAGATGAGTTATTAAATGTTTTCAAGTGAATTACGAACTAATACTTTTCAGAAGTACTACTAATACTTCCCAGATGAAAAACTAATATTTTTCAGTGCTCTCGTGATACTATATTACCGTCCAATATTATAAAAATACTTTCAAGTGAACTACGTACTAATACTTTTCCAAGAGACTGCTAATACTTTTCAGATGAACTGCTAATATACTTTTCGTAGGGACTGTCAATACATGTCCTTGCTAATAATACAAAAAATCTATCGGGTCGGTTTTGGGATCCGTCTAATGAATTTTGGCCCATTAGACCATCTGACAGGAGTTTTTGTCCTAATTAAAAGTCAAACAAGTATATATTGATATTTTTTTTTCTTTGTCAGCTTATATGAATTTTTCTTTGTTGGCTTAGATAATCGTGACCATGTTAACTTATATAAATTTATTTGTTGGCCTAGTTGATTTATATAAATGTGATTTTATTGACTTATATTTGTGATTTTTATTAGTAATTAATTAATAATCAGCTCTGCGTTAAAAAAATTCGTTGTGCCACGCTTAGGCTCTTACTATATTTTTGCGTTCGGATCGGTCGGGTCAGGTCTTCTAAGGCTAGCTAGTTCTCCTAGTCGAATATCAATATAGATAGACCAGTAATAACAAACACGAACAAGATAGTATCCAAGCCACGTCTGATATAGTTTTATGCACTGTTTGTCAGAAGTTTGAACGCTTTAAATTTACGAATAAATATATTTCTTACCCAATATAAAGTTTGAAAAACACACGTAGTCCAAGATTTTTCCTTAAATAAATAAGAAATATGAATCATGATTCATGCATGCAAAAGTGTCTCAATTTATTTGTGAACATGTGGCTACTTAGATTACTCATGGATTGACACATGAAACCCAGCCGCAAAGCAAACCCACCACAACCACAGTACTATTTATGGCATTGTTGGCCGATTCACTGCCGTCCATGCTTATCCAAATTTAGCTTATCAAAAATACAATTTTTTTGGACTAAATTGTATATTTACATTGAACACAACGGTAATGAAAATTTAAATACGAGATCTTTGGAGAGTTATTATCCAGGAAACGCAGACATTTATGTGTAGATGACGTACCCATATTTGATACATACACGATATTTTTAAATATCATATATGTATATATATATATATAAATATTTATCTATATAAAAAAATACATTGTTATAAAATCACATCCATAAAAATTCTTGTAAATTCACATATAGAAAGAGATAGAATTATAATTGCTCATATTTTCAGCATATTTTTTGTGTGCTTATGTGCGGTTACCATATTTCAGGTTTAATCAGTATTTATGAAATTTTAATTTTTTATGTTGGAAACATTGTTTTTTACTGTAGTTAGTAGTTAGTATGTTTATATTTTCAATATTATTAAAACTATAAAATTTTATGTGTATATATATATCGTGTATCCATATCCTTAAATTTTAAATTATAACGTATTTAGTGCCCATGTCATATAGTACCAGTGTCACGTATTCGTATCGATGCTTCATAGGCTATTTATAAGGATTATTTTTTTAGTACAATAATATAGTAGCGAGGGGACACATACATTCATATGGGATGAAACTCGGGTTAATAGCCTTTACAACACCAGTTTATACCACTGAATCCTAAGTTTGATCCCAAAATCGATTATGTGAGAGTTTAATGGGATTGAACATGTTTAAGTTTAAAATACATAATTAATTTTTGTTGTTTTATCTATTGCTAGGATTTTGTAATTATTCAAGAAATGAGATTTATGTGAGAGTTTTGCTTACGGCCGCAACCAAACAAAATTTATGTGATGTAATATAAAAAACTTATTCAAAATTGAATCATCAATAATAGTAGTGGACATATTGATTTTCTTTTTTAAAGCTTCTTGGAGTATCACCACTAAAATTTCTCCAAATGATTAAGAAGTGGATTAAATCAGCGGATACATACTCTAATAACATCATGGGAGTGAAAGGATGTTGGTATACATCGTTTATGAGATTTAGATTTTCTGTTCCACTTTCTATTTTATTGCATCAGATGAATAACATATATATAAAATATAGTCATAATTGTACACATTTTTTTCATCCAATATATGGAATAGGGAGTGGAACAATAAAAGTGGAACAAAAGATCTCATCCCTATTTATGGTCATATTCATATCAGTCAAGACATTGTACGTCAAGTTGTTGATCCAAGTCCAATGTGTAATTCATCCGTTGTTAAGATAATCTTAATCTGGTTCATCCTCTATGTCCAGTAAAAGGTGTAGTACATTTTGTTAAAACTGGATCTATAATAATAGTTGAATTTGAATTTTTTTGATTTTCATTTATATTGTTTTGGGTCCATGCTATATTCAATTCACAATCACCAATTTTTACCTTTATTTCATTGTTACTTTTGGTTTTACTAAAATGACAAAGTATTCAGTTTTAATCTTACTTGTGGTAATTTTACTCCTCTAGCTTGTAGGTAAGTTATAAAAAATTACTTCTGGGGTCGAGTATGTTGGAAATTTGTTTTTTGATAAAATTGGTTTTGACCTGATTTTGACCAATTATTTAGTGAGATCATTTATTAGTTTCGGAAACTAAATGATGTAATCGTAATCTACACCGCGGGTAGATGAAATTAGCATTTTGAATTTCTCAAAACCAATTTCGGGTGAATAAGAAATTAATGCATAAAGTCGGCAGGAAAACCATATCCCACATAGGAAACATATTAAATGTTTGACTAGTTTATATAGAGCTTCGCCACTAACAAGGAGCCTGAGCCCAAGCCGGGCCCAGGCCCGCGCACATCGCACATAGTCGCATTGGGCGCTTTAGAGGTGCACTTCGCACGTACGCATCATTGCGAGGAGCTTTGATGAGCCTTAAAGTTTTGACAAATCGAACCTGGGTTCGGTCCAGTGCAACTCAGGTGGCAGTGGCTTGGTGGAGTCATCCAGATGGCGACACGTGGCATGTAGTGGTGCTGATTTGGACGCCTTTGTTCAGTGTGCAGGGGTGCGTGCTAAGGGTTGTGTATCTTCAGTTGGATGCAATCTGGACCATCAAATCGCGACTGTGATCAGGAGGCATGATCCAACAGTCCTGATCGATTCAGCCCAAAGGATGCACCTCTTATGGAAGGGCATCCAAAACTCTATATAAACAGACCCCCAAAACTCGATTTTGGCATCAGAAAATCATCTAAACATCTGCATTTCCAGCATATTGTTTTTGTCTTTCCCTTCTATAAAATCGAAAGTTCCAAAACACCTTTTTGTTCGCTGTAAGTTTAAGTTTGCAAGTGATGCTAACTTAAATTTGAAAGTCGTTGTATCTTAGAGACGATTGCCAAGAACCGTTAGCACTTTTGTACGGGGCAATTTCATCTTGCAAATATATAGATAATCTAATTCTCGCCTCGACTGATTTATCTGTGTCATTATTCTGTCTGTTTTTCGAGAAAACCAAACAACGCAAACAACATAGTCTTATTGTAAAACAATATATATAGTTATATTTCAAAATTACAAATAGCCCTATTGAGGGGTAATTGTAAAACTTAACATGTATTTATATTTTGAAAGGTAACTTATTTAATATTTGTACAGTTGTAATATACTAGTACCACAATTTTTATAATTTGTATAAATCAATACTAAATCTATTCCATAATTATTTATTAATATATTTTTTGGCCTGAGTTTTGTGCAGTAAAATTCCTCCAGATACTATCGAGGAGCGTGCATACTCTTTCTTAAGGTTGAAGGTTACATTGGCACAAAAAAGGGCTACGTGGTGATTAACTGGACCTGCATGCCAATTGGAATATTAGATATTGAACTCAATTTAGAGGAACGACAAAAATTGGAAGAAATTATCAGAAGTGGATTGTGTTAAATTACTATGTTTGATTGTATCCTAATTAATTAAAGAATGATTTTTAATACTATATAAATTATTTATAAAATGGAATTTAATGTAGCCTTACCAATTGATTCTTTAATTTTATGATAGTTTTTAGCTAATGGTAAATTATTTAGTAGAAAAATAACAATTAAATGGGCCGGACCTATATTTCACAAGGTCCTAAGCAAAGATTATAAAAATGAGCTCTTATAGTGGCCAATTTTTTTTATCTTAAAATATTACTGAAAATTAAGGGTCAAATAATCAATTAATTAAAATAATAATGATTCAATAATAACCACAAGAAATAATTACTTTAGCGAGACAACACAACTAATTAAGAATAGTAATAACAAATATACAACAACAATATACAACTAACAAACTAATATATATATATATATATATATATATATATCATATATAAGACAATTGAGTGGAAAATAATATGCCTACTAGACCACAATATCCCAAAAAAAAATCATCAAAATATCATATAAATATATATATATATATAAAAAATTTTGGCTCCTAAATGTTTGGGCCCTAAGCCCCAGCATGTGTCAATTGAGCTAATACTCATGTATGAGCCTCTGTACACAAGTTTGATTAGAATTTTGATTAATATGTTATTTAAATATTATCTTATTAAGTATACTTATATGATACTATTAAATAACTTAATCTTAAACATTTTTATCGAATTGGTTCTCATCATAACCAAAAAACTAAACGATCATTTATAAGGATCGCCACCTAAACATTTTTCGAGTCAAGTCGTAGTCAAAAAACGAACGAGATCTTTTATTCTAAAATGGTATTTCATTTCTACATATAATATACGAATAACTGCCACGTATTTAACAATTATCACTTATCTTATAATAAAAAATCAACATTCTATATTTGAGAATTAATATGATAGTTTATATACATTTAACAACCATATGTAAGTTGAAATATTAGATATACTTTCTCCGAACAATCCGAAAATGTTACGCACAAGATGACAGTATCAATACAAATAACCTAAATTTGTAATTATTGCCATAATAAGTTAAAATTTCAATATTTCTTTACGATATATATATAATTTTGTTTTGAGATAGTGATCGATCTCCTGTTAAATGGTCTAACGGTTAGTCGAATCTAGCTAAATGGTTTTCTTCACGACTCGCGAATCCAATGACCCAGCCCAGCCCCAATAACCCAACGGAATGTCTAATATTTATCAGGGGACCTATAATACTTTTCAGTGACATTACTAATATTTTCAGGGAATTACTAAAAATCTTTCAAGAAAAACTTATATTTTCATGGGAACTACTAATATGTTTTACGGGGACGACTAATATTTTTGATTGGAAAAACTGTTATTTTTTAAGGGTACTAATATCTTTCAGATGGACTATTAATTCTTTTCAGATTAAAGGTCTAATACTTTTCAACGCTCTCGTGATACTATACAAATGTCCAATATTACAAAACTAATACTTCAAATGAACACTTTTCAGAGCGACTAATAATATCGATCCCTCTTCTCAAAAAAAAAAAAAACCAATCCCTAAATATTACAAAAACATCATTGCTAATATTTCAAAATCGTCACCAAGCTAATTTTAGACTCATGTAATGAATTTTGGCCCGTTGGACCATTTGGCAGGAATTTTTGTCTTTTGTTTTTCGTCTCTTATTATGATGCAAAGAATCACTATAAATGAGAAAAGGTTGAAACAAAATAAAAATAGCAACCCCAGAGTTTAGCAAAAGGCGGCTGACTGAGACAACTTATAAACTAATATAGGCCTATCAGATTAATTTTAAAAAATAAAAATCGTAGTTGAACAAGTCAATGCCCATCAAACTAACTGATCAAGTTAACCAGTTTCCGTTCTTGTTTTTTAATTATTTTTTCTTTTTACTTTTTAGCATTATGTTTTATTAAAGTTTTGAACTTCTTTGACCTCCGAATTTTGAGTATTCTACTTTCACGCAATTCACAGGGTTCAATAAACAATCGATATTTCATTTAAATTTTTATTCAATCTATATGATTAATAGTTGAGTTTTAAACTAGGATTGATATTTTAATTGATTATTGTCCTTTGATGATGTGGCTAACCTAATTATTAGAGGCTCAACAAAGAGACACTCACCTGTTTGCCAAAATTGTGCGCCGAAATGGCTCGTATGTTTCATGCACTGTAGTACTGTACTACACCAGATAACAATTCTCCCTCACAAGTCGATAAATTCCTGCTTTTACCAATTTTAATTTAGAGGTACACAACTTTAGTCTTCCATTATATATTCGATTATCCACTTATGATCTAAATTTAATTTGAACGCTCAAAAGATTTTTGTCAGTACAATCCAAATTCTCCTAACGAGTTGTGGCGTAAGCAGTAACCTAACTCAACATCCGACATCCAGTTTGGAACTTACTAACATTTTGTTGTGGCCCTTGCAGTAACCTAACTTAATAGCTGACGTCTAGTTTAGAAATTAACTCGCCAACAACTCGTTGCGTCCCATGGAGTAATTCCACTCAACAACTGCGTCCAATTTGAAAACTCTCAATTTTGGCAGGATGATTGTCAATTGCATTATAGGATGGATGAAATTTTCTATTGCAAAATGGTGTTTCATCTTCTATTCTACCGTACAAATAATTACACGTGTCTAAAAGTTACCAAATCAAATACCCACAATTTAACTATGATTTATATGTTTCAAATTAATATGGTAACTTCTTAGATACATGACAACCATTTGTGCAGTGGAATAAAAGATTAAACATCATTTTGCAATAAAAGGTCCTATCTGATTATCGGATATGACATTTTATTTCTTATTTCACCGCCACAACGATTGTCAAGTGTATAAAAGTTATCATCTTTGCATCATACAATAAAAGATGATCAAATGTGATCATTAATCCAAATTTGGAAACATTGGCCCCCACATGTAAGCAAAGGGCGGCTAAAATTGACACTCAGCTTCCCTGCCTTCCCATGCCACGTTTCCCCTTCTTCCCCATTCTTACACGTCCTCTGCAACCACCCCCATACCACCACCCTATAAATCCCGCCACCGTGTCTCCACTTGTCACTCCCACAAAAAATTTCACCATAATCCCCTAATTTCCCACCTTCCATGGACACGAATCACCCAATCCCCGGCGGATTACCCATCGCAAAAGACCCAATATCAATCCCAATCCAAAACAACCCACGCCCCAAACCCCCGCCGCCGCCGCCGAAGAAGCCGACGGCGCGGCGCTCCAGAAAGGGCTGCATGCGCGGCAAAGGCGGGCCGGAGAACGCCCTCTGCACCTACCGCGGCGTCCGCCAGCGGACGTGGGGGAAATGGGTCGCCGAGATCCGCGAGCCGAACCGCGGCGCTCGGGTTTGGCTCGGCACCTTCAACACCTCGCTCGGCGGCGCGCAGGCGTACGACGACGCCGCGCGCCGCCTCTCTCTGGCGCTGTGCGAAGCTCAACCTCCAGAACCCCGAAGATGGCGGCGGAGGGTTTCGAGTGCCGTCGGCGCCGGAGGCCGCGTTTTCGTCTTCCGTGACGGATTACTACGTGGAGCGGTTTGAGAGTAGTGAGAAGTCGGTGCTCGACGAGGCGAATTGTATGTGGGATATCTCGGCGGCGCCGACGCTGCTGGATGAGAAGGAGAATATGAGCTGGCCGGAGTATCCGCCGGAAAACTTGAGTCAGTGTAATTTGATGGATGTAACAAGTAATTGGGATGATCTTCAAGTCCCATGGTCCTTCTAGGTTCAATCTTGGAAGTATGTAATGATTTTTAAACCTTTTTTTCTTTCTAATTTTAATCAAAGTTTTTAATTTATTTTCTTTTTTGAATTTTCTTTTTTGATGTTGTGTACGCATAGTTTAATCACTTTATTTAAGTCTCAAATTAATATTGCATCTGTTCTTATTTTCTTGGTAATTACAATAAAGCTGTGAAAATTGAGTTAAAATTTGGATGTGGTTGAAGGCTTGAAGTCACATGAAGAGAACTTAATTAGGGAGCTTCTAGCTCAAGTGCTATCGCTCACCTTTTGTAATGGTTTTGACCGGAGTTCAAACCCTATATTTTTTATATTCTTTGAAAGTTATCCCCCTCCTTCCGACCACGACTCCCAATTTATTAAAAAAATTAGGGTCAAAGTAAATGTTTTTTTATTTTTTATTTATAAATTATATTCTCCTAATTGGATTTCGTGCTAATTGTTTATATACGTGCTGTGGGATATTTTGATAACTTAAATTTACAAATACATGATACGAATTCAAATATAAGTGAGAAAAATGAGGCATAAGATGCAACTATTACATCATGTGTTTATTAAAATATACCCGTATATATGCTAAATTCGGGGACTTGGTACAGTCCCACGCATGAAGCATATCTAATGGGGGAGAATTCAAGCCTACCAAGTAAAGTTCCATCCTAAAATCAATTAGGAAGATTAAGGTTATGATTGATTGTGAGAAAATTTTCATTTTTGAGAGAATTTTTTTTAGGAAGTTTGCTTGTTTGTGGAAAATGTGAGTTTTTTTAAAAAAGAACATCTCATTTTTTTTAAAAAAAATTAACTTATTTTTCTATTTTATTTTTTCATTTCCCAATACCCAGCTATACTATTATTTCTCTCTCCTCCTCCTATTCATATAAATAATTTTGGTAATTTATTTAATTTATCACAATTTTGTTATTTTTCTCTTAATCTTGATAACAAAAGGCATAAAATGAGAGCTGTTGACGTGCGTTTTGGTCAACAAGCAAAAATATGTAAAGATGTAATACGTGGAAATGGAAATAAACCTTAGTTTAGGGCTAATTCGGCCTTTTTATTTATAATTCCGATGAGGAAGTTTCTGGTCGGTTTTTGCGTATAACAGAAGTTTTACAAGCGTTTTCTCTAATATTTTTCTCTCTTGTCATTTTCTCATAAATGAGACTCTATTTATACCCATCCCATTAGTGGGCTTTTTAATAACCACTATTACACTTAACATTTAAAATAATGAAAAATGGACACTTGTCCTTCGCTGAGCACGCATGCAGGCCAAATGTTTGCCACTTGTCGACTCATCTGGTTGTTGTGTTGACAAGTGTCAACTTACTCATGCTAATGATGCATTTAGTATTTCTTAACTTGGATGGTTATCCTTCAAATTTCCCGCCAAGTGTGGGCTCGGGGAACCGAGCCCAATTCATGACATCATCAGGTCGGTTGCTGACGTCATCAGCTCGGTCTGCGTTGGCATGTGGGTCTCATACATCCATGTGCTGAATGGCCATGTGGACTACATTACTGTTAGCTCGGCTCGGGTATCATCAATGGCCCCCAAGTTTAATTCCGAGAGAAAAATTTATGAAATCGGATTTGAACTTTAATGTTAATTATGAGCTTTTAATGGGGAAGGGGAAATCCCAAAAGTCATCCTTTCCTGACACCTGTCGCTTAGCAGTTAATGTCTGAAACGGCGCATTAATGTGGTATCATGATGACGGACACGTGGCGTCTCTTGGTTGGACCAACTCTGCGCAGGAACCGAAGAGGTAGGACAACTCTGTCAGCGGAACGTGGGGACGCGACATTTTTTATGTTTCTGACGGCTTTTGGGACTGAAAGGACACGTTTTTTGAGTTGATGTCTAATTTTTCGAGGGAACTTAACCTATAAATACCCCTTTCGTCTTTCATTCTATAATTTTGCATTCACAACCTTCCGAGCAGAATCCTTTGACAGCGAGCAGAATTTTCGGGTTGGTCCTTAGGGTTCAGAGACTTCAAAGTTAGGTATTTTATCCAAAAACCCTTTTTTTTCTTTCCTCTGCTACAAATACATGTCTTCCGTTGAAGATAGTCAGAGTCGGAGTTACAGTGTGGAGGTTGAAATTGAAGACCCATCTTCTGAACCTTCTATTTCTTTTTCTCCAGTTCGAAGAACTGCACCTCCCAGTCCAAGTGTTGTTCATATTTCAAACTCAAGTCATACACCTCCAACGGAGACTCCCACTGCAACAAATTAGGGAATTTGAGACGTTTTGTTTTGGGACGTATCTGAAATCGTCTCAAATAGATTACTTTTAGTGACATCATTTTGGTTTCGTCTCAAATAAAATATAATATTCCCATCTTTGATTTTCCATTCCGGCAATTTTTTAAGCGACAAAAAACTGATAATTAAAGACGATTTTATATGTCAGAAAAAGGTTACTCATTAGGGACATGTCTATGAATGTCTAAGTATGCTTTTTGTGACAATTTTTTATTTATGTCTGAAAACATATTGACATTTTATTTTCTAGTGATGTTTCAAAAAAGTCTCAAAAGGTACTTTTTTTAATAAAATTTTATAATATTTACCTTTCTTAAATTTAGGTTTTTCTTTAATACAAAATAAATATTTTTAAAAATTGTAGACTTCTTTAAATAATTTCTAGAAAAATTAATAGTTAAGAAAAGTAATTAAACATTCCTGTCAAAAAAATTAAAATATACGTGACATTTAAGTAAAATCGTCACTAAATATTTCAATTTGAGACGTTTTTGTTCACGTCCCTAAAACTTTTCAGAACCCGCATTTCCTATTTTTATTCCCGCCACTCCAAAGTCAGTTTTGTTTCTCTCACAAAATCGCGCCCCCATCTCAACTTACGATTCTCTCTCTCTCTCTCTCTCTCTCTCTCTCTCTCTCTCTCTCTCTCTCTCTCTCTCTCTCTCTCTCTCTCTCTCTTCCCGCATTTCCCTAATTTCATGCCACTAGCTCTCGTCCAAATCTCTAATTCACTGCAGACTCTCGTCATATCTCAGGTTTCTCTGAAATTGCAGAGTGCATGTGTATGTATCTTCTTCGAACATGCATCTTTGGGCGCTTTGATACTAGGTTTTATGTTGGAGATATTGTTTCTGGTGCTTTTTTTTTTGGTTCTTTTATATGAAATGGATTGGGAAATTTGTGTTTTTGTAATTCTGGATTGTTTGTGCGATTTTGTTTTTGATTTTGGGCTCCTAATTCATTTCTGGTTGAGCCTGCATCATTTCAAAGTCTTTTTATTAGGTCTCCCAAATTTAGTCTACTGTAATTTCAATCTTATATTCCTCATTCCCGTTCGTTAAAAATTAACAAGTAGTCGATCTTCTGTCCTTTTTTTACTGATTAAAAATTGGAATTGACGATATTTGTTGTTTCAGGACAATGTCTTTGTGACCGTAATTGCTCCCATCCATTACGGAGTCGTGGCAGAGAATGCGGCTAATGCATTTTATAAGCTCTCCAACAGAAGGGCACAAATTCAGGCATACAGTTTTGATGGTATGGTGGTGATTTTATTTTGCAAAAAATGACTTGTTGGCTTTTGTGTTACTCTTTTCGTGATTTTGCTTTCATCCGTCAGTGACGACTTTTTGGTTGGTGTTCTGTTTAAACTATTTTCATATACTTCTAGATGATTTTAGTCAATGTTAAGGAACAGAATAAAGGACAAAAACTTGAGACTGTCGCACATATTTCTAGATGATTTTTAATCAATAGTTGGATGGTTTTGTGGCAATGACCATACTCATGTAATAAGTGAATGTGTGTATGCATTTCATTGGATAATCAAATGATATATCTATAGGATTCACAGAAGCAATTTATTTTTTCTCGCATGACATAAGACTTTAGAGCATCTCCAAATTTAACTGTTTTTTGGCTTTCTAGTACCTGGTGTGTGGGCGTGTTCTGTGTTCGATTTTGAAATGTTATATTTCTGGTACCTGGTGTGTGGCCTTTCACAACACATTCAACCATAAGGACATTTTTGCTTTCTCAGAATCATTATTGTCACTTCTATTTCTCATTCTCATGTACCTAATCTGATTATCGAAATCCACAGATTAATACTAAGTATTGTTAGCATTATTCAAGGAGTGTTATATGGAATAGTTTGATCCACATATTAATACTGAATGCTCTGTCACTTCAATTTGGATTTAGTATCTGGATGTTTGGTTCTCTTTGGTGATCGTTAATACTGACAAAGTGTTATGTTTCTTTTACAGTGAAAAAAATTGATCGAGAAAGGAAGAAATCTATGTGTTGCTTTATTGATTTAAAGCTTCCTAATCGTATATAAGGTAAAATGATTTTGTTGACTGCTTTTTGCATTTATTATCTTGTAGCTCTTCAATATATATTTCTTTTTAAGTTGGTTAGGTAGAAGAAGTGGAATATCCTTCCATACCAATATATTCCTATGCATTGTGCATTGCTATTATTTTGATCCAGATTAGGAATTGGAGAGGCCATTTGGTGTGGAAGTACTAATTTTACCACAAAAGAAGGTAAAGTATATGCCTCATCAGTCATTTATCTTTTGCAAGAGACATGTTTCTTTGATGAGGACATTTTATGTTTAGGAAATAAATGATTATGGCATATATCGTATTCTACATGTGTAATTTTCGGTATTATACAGACCAATGATATTAATGGTAATAGAAGTACTAATTTTGTTTTATTTCTTGTTGCATCCCTGATAAACAGATTAATAGCATAGGAATACGGGCACACACCCAATTACTTTGTAGTAGAAAAGTATAACACAACCTTTTAAGGCTCTTTTTATATTTTGAGCCCAGTCATTCTCTGTTTCCGATTTCATGTCTTTTACTATTCATCATGAATGAGAAATATCTAACAAAATCTCTAGCTGCCATTCATACAAAACCCGAAAAGATATACAAGGTTTTGTACATCTTCAAATTTCCAAAATAATAGACTGAATATAGAGGGGCTATGTGAAACAAAAGATTAGAATTTTGAAGTTAATATAGAGATGTGAAAAATACATTCTAACAGGGCAAAAAGTTCATATCTGTTATTTTTGATGATATTTATAGCACATTTAGTATTCATTTAATTTTTGACCTTACATGCAATTACTTATTGATCTTCAATATTATTTATCATTTAAGAATATTCATGTATGTTTGATAATGGCTTATAACAACTTGTTGGATTTGTTGTAACATATACAGATTACTAGCCACCAAGAAACAAGTTCATCAGCAAAGGGATATTATTGCCGCTATCGAGTCCTCAAAGAAATACAAAAATGGACTTTTTTGTTCTCTCTTAAGTGGAAAGTACATATATTTTTGCCAAACACAGGCTTGTTAGAGTTTTTTCGGTTGTCTTATATTTGTTTTTGTCTTGTATCAACAATGTATTATATTTGAATATATATACATGAATGACATTATACTTTGAATGAATGAGCGTATATATATTGATATTTTTGTCTTATTCTTAGGGAAATTTTAGTTCATATATATTCTACAAAGTTTATTATACGACTAGTAGTTGTATAGTTGGACGGAGAGTGGGCCAAAAAAAGTAACAAAGTTCTTTAGAGATGAAAATTTTCATCTCTGGAAACGCCAAATATATAGACGCATATGAAAATGTCATGAAAAAAGCTTTTAGAGACAAAAAATTATTCCTATAACAATAAAAAAATATTCTAAAAAGTTCTTTAGGGACCCAACAAAAATGTCTCTAAAATGTTTTCGTCCCTAAAGTAGCTTATTAGAGACAAAAAATATTTGTCATAAAATGTAACATGGCTTTAGCCAGATGATCATATGTGACGTTTTCATTTCGTCTCAGAAACTGAACATTTAGAGACGTTTTTATGATTTCATCGCTAATGACTTTTAGTGACTGTGATATTGCGACGTCGCTTGCGACGTTTTTATTTTGTCTCAAATAATTTTTCGTGACGTTTTTTGGACTTTTAGTAACGATTTTGTTTCGTCCCAAATTCCCAATTTTCTTGTAGTGTCCATTGGAGCGGACACATACTATCTTTGATCCCATGCCATTCACCATCTATCGAGAGGACGTTTTCTACGAGCCTGGATTAGCCCGTGAAGACCCTAGTGAAGAAGCTTTGAACTCCAGTCCCCCACATAGCCAACAAGAAGAAGAGATGAATCCTCAAGAGCATGAGCATGAGCAGCAAGTGGATGAGCCCTCCGAGGGCTCGAGAGCTGCGAGGCCCGCCGGGCTGATAGGTCATCGCCATGGAGATGGCAGGCGGGGAGGAGGGCCCCGGCTACGCGTAGAGGCTGGGTGGAGGCCCTGCGACCTGAATGACTATCCCAGCATGCTGATGGTCCCAGAGTTAGGGGTTCTCCATCGGAAGCACCGGAGGGGTGCGTGGCCATACACATTTCCAGACTTTTTATACGGGCTATGATTTCCACTGCCGGTGGTGCTCACACGGTGGTTTCGTAAGTGGGGTCTCCCCCTATCACAGGTGCACCCCCTATCTTGGGGCCGAATTATTTGACTGCTGGTGTTGTTTCACCTGGAAGGGTACTCGTGCCCTAAATTCGCGGAGATAAATGAGCTATTCGTTTGGAAGGCGACCCTCTCGACGCCGGGACGGGGGCAGCCATACGGATGGTACTACGTGCACACCAGACCCAGGTACCTAGACGGGCTGGTTGAAGGCGTTCCACAATCCTTAAAGGAGTGGAAGGATAAATGGCTTTGGGTAGGTGGCGAGTGGCAGGCTCGCGTCGGGGTTGGGGCGGATGAGACGGCCCTTTATCCCCCTTTAGAATTTACATTCAGTTTCAGTAAGTACACTTCTTTCTCCTTTTCTTTTTTCTTATTTCTTTCAAGCTCATTTGACCTATATATTTTGTTTTGTACAGAGAACCGACCCTCTGCCGGCCCACTATCGGTTGCCTTTATTCGCAGCTGGACAACATCCAGGCCTTGGGTCAGAGAGATAGGCAAATTGAGAGGTTGGCTACTGAGGCTCGTCTGGCCGCGGCTGGCTTGCGGTTCGCTTTGCCTGCCGATCCCGAGGCCGGAGAGGCGGCCGGGGGAAAGGCGGTGGTGGTGGAAGAGGAGGCCGAGGAGGTGGCCGGAGGAGCCCTCTAAGGGCTGAAAGGGGACACACCTCTGAGCGGGGGGAATAGCCTGTGCAGGTTGAGCAGGAAAGGTTGTCCCCGATGGTGGTTAGTCCTCCGAGATGGGCGTCCGTGCCGGCTGGGCAGGTGGGACTTTTGAGCCGCCCAGAGCAACTGAAGCTCAAAGTGTGTATTTTGTAATTCTTGTACTCCATTTTTCTTTAATTTTTCATTTATTTGTATCTTATATTCAATTGGTGCCTTTTGTAGGGCGTAGCGTGGATCTCTTCGCATGACTTCACCGTGTGAGGAGTACAGCCGCTCGCCAAACTAGGGCGGCCGCGGGCGAGCCCGCTGATGCTGAGGCGGCCCAGAGAGGGGAAATTCGGGCCAGAAAACGTCCCACCGATGGGGTTCCAAAAGCAGAGGGGCCCCCACCCCGAAGGAGGAGAGGGTGAATCATGATTGAGGAGCCCGGGCATACGAAAAGAACCGGGCCGACTCCGCCAGCGCCTACTGTGCAGATCCCAACAGGCGGGGTTCCGCGAACCTTCTCAGACGACTTCGGTCGGGAAGGCCACTTCATACCGCCCAATCCAGAGAGGGGGGATATGTGCGACGGGATGGCTGGGATGCGGCGTCGGTGGTTCGTGGAGTTTGCCAGGTGCTCCACGCCCACTGATGAACAAGTGAGAAATTTGCCAACCGCTGGGCGGGCCTCCAGGGATGTGGCTGCGCGGGCATGGACCACGGGTATCGAAGAATTTTGCTCAGAGACCGATTGGAAATAAAAGGCCCAGTACGTCATGGGGCTATCTGGGCGCATCACCGGGATCCTCAGGCACATGATTGGAGGAATGGAGGAGCTGGAGCGGCGCCACCACGACCTGCAAGAGGCTCATGCCCTCTGCCAAGGGGTACCAGAGTCTTTGAAGAACCAAGCAGAGGAGGCCGCGGCCAGGGCTAATACCGAGAGTGAAGCTGTTGTAAAGGCCGAGGCCGAGCGGGATCAGGCCTGTAAAGCTGAAGAAGAGCTTCGTGCCAAAGTCGCAGAGTTGGAGCGTGCAGTTGCTGCTCATGCTGAAGAGATGGAGAGGCGCGTAGCTGAGGCGCATAGGGAGGTGGATGAGGCTTCCCATAAGCAGGCTAAGGAAGCTCGGGTGGAGGCCATCCGAACTTACAAGAATTCGGAAGAGTATGCCTTTATGCTGACTTGCGGGCACGCAACCAGCATCGGGGAAATTCTGCAAGAGCTCAAGGCTGGCAGGACCGTAGCACAGCTCGAAGAAGACCTTGCTCAGTTGGACGCCGACCTTGATGCCCTTCGCCCTCGTTTCGCAGAGGTTGCCGGTGGCCAAAACTCACCCCCTCCAGAAGAAGAAGTGGCCTCTAGTGGTCCTGTTGAAATCCCTCCTCCCGCCGGGGCTTGATGCTTTTCTTCCTTTTTAAAGTTTTCTATTTTTGCTTTTCGGGTAGAATAGTTGGCCTTGGGCCTTTTAATGTAATGGGATCCGGCCCCCCAATTTAAATATTTTTGTTGTTGGAATGAAATTTCTTTCAGTCACATGTGTATGCATTTAAATTTTTGCCAAGTATTGTGCTCGTCTTTTCTTTTTGTTGTATGGCTTTTGTTTTGTTTGCCTTCTTTTATTTTTCTAAGTATGGGGTTCGGTTTTTAGTGCTCAAGTGACACAAGTAGTGGGCTTCAACTGCCTAAATTTATCTACTAAGTTTTGTGCTTGGAGCTTAAGCCGAGTCTTTGTTTTTAGGGTAGATTCGCGTTTTGGGCGAGTTTCTCCTTATTAAAATGTGCAAGGGACGTACCCGAGACGAGCAGTCGGCATTCCGCGCTTGGCCGATGCGATTGAAATGGCGCTCGGATCTTGGCCTAGGCGAATGGGACGGCGCTCGGTACTTGGCCGAGGCGAATAAAAAATTGCCCCCTTTTTTTGAGAGCTCACAGAATATCAGATGAAAGGATAAATCCTTGGAATTATATCTGAATCATAAATCTTAAGGTATGTTACATTCCATGGATGCGTAAACTTTTCCCCACTCAAGTACTCGAGTTCGTACACTCCATTTGACATGACCTTGCTGACCCGGAACGGACCTTCCCAGGTCGGTTTTAACGGGCTAGGCTCAGTTCCAGTTACTCTTTTTAGAACGAGATCGCCGACCCAAAAATTTCTTTCCTTTACTCTTGAATTATAGTACCTTTCGCTCCTCTGTTTGTACACAGCATTTCTAATCTCGGCACTGCATCTTTTCTCCTCCAGTAGATCTAGCTCGGCTCGTAGCGCGGCATCATTGTTTTCCTAAGAAAAATTTGCAACTCTAAAGGTAGGGGCTCCGATTTCAACAGGAATAACAGCATCGGTTCCGTAGGCCAAAGAGAAGGGTGTCTCCCCCGTGGCCGTTTGGTGTGTTGTTCTATACGATCATAGTACGCCGGACAGCTCATCGAGCCAATTTCCTTTAGATTCCTCCAACCTTGCCTTCAAAGTATATTTCAGTATCTTGTTCACAGCTTCGACCTGCCCGTTAGACTGCGGGTGGTACGGGGTCGAAAAATGATTTTTTATATGAAACCCTTCCCAAAAATTTCAAAACCTCCGGTTATCAAATTGTTTCCCATTATCTGTGACGATCGAGTATGGTATCCCGAACCTACAGATGATGGACTTCCATACAAAGTTAACAATCTTTTTCTCGTCTATTTTCGCCAGAGGTTCCACCTCGGCCCATTTTGTGAAATAATCTACCGCCACAATGGCATACTTCACTCCCCTTTTGCCAGTGGGGAGTGGCCCAATGAGGTCCATTCCCCATTTGGCAAATGGCCATGGACTGAATATGGAGGTAAGTTGCTTGGGGTGGTACCTGACTTGTGGCGCAAATATTTGACACTTATCGCACTTTCTGACAAGGTCGATTGCATCCTGTTTCAGGGACGGCCAGTAGTATTCTTGCCATATCAACTTGTAAGCCAATGTTTGGCCACTGGCGTGATTTTCGCATATACCCTCGTGTACTTCCCGGAGTGCATAATCTACATCTGTTTCCGACAGGCATCGAAGGAGTGGGACAGAATACCCACGCTTGTATAAGACGTCGTCTACCAGCGTAAACTGGGTAGCTTGAGTCCGCAGTGTTCTAGCTTCGGTCTTGTTTTCTGGCTGAATTTCTTTTTCTAAATACTGGATGATGGGAGTCATCCAGGTCAGCTCGGTTGATTCATTAGCATGTATCTTCTGTGCATTAAGTGATGGGGCAGACAGCTGAGTGATGGTGACGTCCGCAATCGCATCGGTGCCTGGGCTGGAGGCCAACCGAGCTAAGGCATCTGCCTGCATGTTCTCAGTTCGGGGAACATGCAAAACTTCTGCCTTAAAACGCGAGAGTTTTTTCTTGACCAAGTCCAGATATCGGGCAATTTTCTATTCTTTCGCCTCGTACTCACCATTGATTTGATGGGCGACCAGTTGTGAATCGCTGTGTATCAATGGTCGTTTTAGGCCCATTGATGCCGCCATTTCTAGTCCTGCCAGGAGTGCTTCGTACTCGGCTTCGTTGTTGGTCGCTGACTGGAACCGCACAGCCGAGCAGTATCACTTGAGTTTTGGATCGATTATCACGATCCCGCCCCCTGCTTGGCCTGCGGTGGAAGAGCCATCGACGAATAACTTCAACTCTTGATCCTCAACCACCTCCAGCTGGACGGAGGGTGTGAACTCGGCTATGAAGTCTGCTGCGGCTTGTCCTTTGATTGCAGTGTGTGGCTCGTACAAAATGTCGAACTGGCTGAGATCGACAACCCATTTGATCATCCGACCTGAGGTGTCTAATCGGTGCAACACCTGCTTCAATGGGTAGTTGGTCAGGACCACGATCTTGTGCTCCAAGAAGTACGGACGGAGTTTCTGAGCTGAAATGATTAGCGAGTAGGCCAGCTTCTCCATAGGCGGGTATCGGAGTTCGGCATCATGCAATGCTTGGCTTGTGTAATAGATAGGGTGTTGGATAGAGTTATCCGATCTAATCAGTACCGAGCTGACGGCGTACTCGGAGACCGCAAGATACAAATACAAGTCTTCTCCCCGGGTGGGTTTTTGTAGTAAAGGTATGGAGGCTAAGTGTTGTTTGAGTGACTCAAAGGCAAACTGTGCTTGCTCGATCCACTCAAAGTTGTTATTTTTCTTTATGATTTCAAAGAAGAGTTTGCACTTGTCCGTGGACCGTGAAACAAACCGGTTAATGGCGGCTAGTCGGCCTGTTAAGCTTTGTACCCTTTTGACAGAATTAGGGGGTTCAAGATCAATAATGGCTCTTATTTTGTCTGGGTTGGCTTCGATCCCCCTTTGACTAACCATATAGCACAAACATTTACCCGAACCGACCCCAAAAGTGCATTTTCTCGAGTTTAACATCATCTTATACTCTCGCAAAATAGAAAACATTTTATTAAGATCATTAAGATGATCAGTTATGTACAAAGATTTCACCAACATATCGTCTACGTAAACTTCCATGGTTCGACCTATCAGTTCCTCAAACATTTTGTTAACTAACCTCTGGTAGGTCGCTCCATCATTCTTTAACCCAAAGGGCATCATCTTGTAGCAGTAGACGCCGCGAGCAGAGAAAAATGACGTGTTCTCCTCATCATCCGGATGCATTCGTATCTGGTTGTAGCCTAAATAAGCATCCATGAAACTCATCAGCTCATGTCCGGCCGTGGCATCTACCATATAATCGATATTTGGCAAAGGATAACTATCCTTGGGGCACGCCTTATTAAGGTCGGTAAAATCCACACAAAGGCGCCATTGGCCGTTGCTTTTCTTCACTAGTACAGGGTTGGCCACCCACCGAGGGTAAAGGGCCTCCCTGATGAATTGGTTATCTAGCAACTTATTGACCTCGGCCTCCAGGGCGACCTGCCTATCGGGGCCGAGTTTGCGCCTTTTCTAGATTACAGGGCGGAATGTCAAGTCGATGTTGAGATGATGATAGGCATGTTTAGGATCGATTCCTGGCATGTCAGAGTGCGTCCATGCGAAGACATCGAGATTATTTCCAAGGAACTTGATCAATTCTGACTGAAATGGTTCTTGGAGGTCGTGGCCAATACGCAACTGGCGCCCCCCCATTGTGCTTGTCAACGTCAACTGTGTCGACCTGTTTTACTGGCTTCATGTGTTTTCTTTTCTTATTTTGCCCCTCTTTTTTCTGCAGGGGCAGCTCGTCTTCAATCGCCGGCTCACTTCCTGGCTCCATCTCTTTTCTCTCATCCTTGATCATCGGTTCCTTTCTAGGTCACCTGCCTGGATCATTCTCCGAAACAACCAACTCATACCGCTCGGGTCTATTTTCTTCTCGTGGGTCGTCCTTCACCATCCCACTGGTTTCTCCTCGTTCCATCACGTTAATCTCCACTGGTCGGAGTTTGAGAGAGCACTCCCGCGACTCCATCTGGTTCCCTTTATGGATGGCTTCTCAATCCAGGGTCGGAAACTTTACACAAAAATGATATATTGAAACAACCGCTTTCAAGTGGTAAAGCAATGACCTTCCAATAATCGCATTATACTCCGAATCAACATTGATTATTTTGAATGTGGTGATGACGGTTCACTTATGCAGTCCCTGCCCCATTTGGATGGGCAGGTCAACCTCCCCAAGCGGGATTATTCTTCCTCCACCAATGCCCAAAATACTGTCGTTACATGGACGAATGTAACTATCATCCACGTTCAACCTCCTGAAAGCTCGAACATAGATAACCGACGAGTAGCTCCCCGAGTTGATCAAAATTTTGTGGACTGGGATGCCCAAGATTGGTGATGTAATGACCAGGGGTTCGAAATATGGGTGGACCACGTGGTCAGCATCTATGTTCGAGAAGACAAAACGGCTTGTCGGTTGGCCTTCTCTAATTTCTGCCACCCTGACTTGCCTTTCCGCATGGGCGGCCTGTTTGATATTTGCTTTCCTTTTCCGATTTGAGCGGTTATCCTCAGCAGCATTAGTGTTGATTCTATTTACGCCAGACATCATTAGGATCTCCCTACCTTGGTTCTCATTCGGCGACAATGGTAGGGGAGCTGAATTCGTTAATCGCTCCGGGTTCACACATGGAGTGAGCGCTGGCAGGGGCGGTAATTTGTGGACGTATCTTTTTAAACCGCCCCTCTGAACGATGCGCATGATTTCCCTAATGAGGTCTCGACACTCATCTGTGTCATGGCCTATCGATTTGTGATAGGCACAATATCTCCGTGCATCCAATTTGGCCGGCTCTAGCCTTAAGGGCCGAGCCGGTGGCAACAAATTAAGACCCTGTATCTCATTCCATATCGCTGAAGGAGCATGGGTCAAGGCACTCCTCAGCACAGCAACTTCGGCTTGCACTTCCTGGCGAGCCTTATATCCGGCGATCGGGTTCTCCGGAAAAGGTCTGAAACTAGACCCCGATCCTGAAGCAGGATGATCTTTCTTTTCGTCCTTCTTCAAGCCCCCTGCCTTCTGCTGGGGGCGTTGACTAGTCATAGCTTCCTCCGCGCAGATATGGCGTTCCGCGCGGATGAGAAATTTCTGATACGAGGTCGCCCCCGATTCATGTATAGAATAGTTGAACCATGTCTCGGGGGCAAGGCCAGCCATGGCCGCAATCAGAATGGCGTCGTCCGAGACTGGCTCCATTTCTCGGACTTGTTTATTGAACCGAGCTATATAACTCTTTAAGGGCTCATCCTTTCCCTGTTTAATATTTACAAGGGAATCTTTCGGTGCAGCTCAAACTTTACAAGTAAGAAAATGCATTATAAACGTGAGGGCCAGGTCGCCCCAGGATCGAATGGACCCTTGCGGCAGGGTCCTGAACCAACGATGGGCTCGGTCGCCCAACGTCAACGGGAATGCCCTACAGAGAATGGCATCGCTAGGGATGTATAGCTCCATCCACGCCAAATATTTGTAGATGTGCGTTGTGGGGTCGGCCTCACCATTGTATAGACCGACCTGTGGGATCTTGAGCTTCGGCGGCAGCGGAGTTGACAAAATGCTTGAAGCAAAAGGCGGCACAATAGAAGGTCGGCTTGTTACCTGATACGGCCTTTGATACTGGGCTTCTTCGGGAGCATCCTCCAACTCGTTCAATCGGCGGCGAAGACGCAAAATCTTCGCCTCTCTTTCCTCCAGTGGGTCGGGGTAGGTCCCTGGGTTTGATTGGCCCTCCCCAGTTCCCTCTCGTCTGGAAACCGGAGCCTGGAGCTTATTGATCGGGTGGGGTGAAGAGGATCGACCCCTAGTCGTCCCGCGAATATAGAGCGGGTGCGACGATGACGTGTGGGCTCCAGTTGCGACTCCGCCACGCGGTTCTGTTCTTCGTTGTCTTCGTGCGGTCGTCTTCTATCACGGCGACGGCGCCGCTCATTGCCTGAACTGGCTTCCTGGCCTTCATCATGAGGAGGCACAGACACGTGAGGGTTAACATTAATATTTACCGGGGGTTATTTAATGGGGGGTTGAGCGGGTGAGTATTTATAGGAGGTGGAGGCTGTATGTGTGAATTAGTGGTAGCAAGCGTTTGGGAGATAAGCTGGTTCATTTGTTGGATAAAAGTGGGGTTAGCTATCAGCTGGGCAAAAGGAAATAAAGTCATGCTCCCCGCTTCGGTCGGGGGCACGTTCTGGCCGTTGGTAGTTTGGCCAGTTTGATTGTTCAAAGGTGGATCTTCAGTGGCATGAACATTTAGAGTTTGCTGACTCATTTTGTCTACTTCGAGGGAATTGAACACGAGTTTTACCTGACCTCACGTGACTTAGCTTGGAATTCGGACTGGACCTAAACGGGCCCTCCTTCTAGCGCCAAGTTGTTGACGTGCGTTTTGGTCAACAAGCAAAAATATGTAAAGATGTAATACGTGGAAATGGAAATAAGCCTTAGTTTAGGGCTAATTCGGCCTTTTTATTTATAATTCTGAGCAGGAAGTTTCTGGTCGGTTTTTGCGTATAACAGAAGTTTTACAAGCGTTTTCTCTAATATTTTTGTCTCTTGTCCTTTTCCTCATAAATGCGGCTCTATTTATACCCATCTCATTAGTGGGCTTTTTAATAACCAATATTACACTTAACATTTAAATAATGAAAAAGGGACACTTGTCCTTCGCTGAGCACGCATACAGGCTAAGTGTTTGCCACTTGTCGACTCATCTGGTTGTTGTGTTGACAAGTGCCAACTTACTCATGCTAATGATGCATTTCTTTCTTAACTTGGATGGTTATCCTTCAAATTTCCCGCCAAGGGTGGGCTCGGGAAACCGAGCCCAATTCATGATGTCATCAGGTCGGTTGCTGACATTATTAGCTCGGTCTGCGTTGGCATGTGGGTCCCATACATCCATGTGATGAATGGCCTCTTGGACCGAATCAATAAGAAACTTAAGGACTGGAAAGCGAAAACACTTTCGATAGCCGGAAATATGATCCTAGTAAAAATGTAGCGCAAGCGATCCCAACGTACGTCATGAGTTGTTTCTTGCTACCCCAGGACATTTGTAATAAGATTAACTCCCTAATTGCAAATTTCTGGTGGGGACAACGAAATGACGATCATTAGATCTATTAGAAATCTTGGCGATCTCTCTGTCTATCGAAAGGAAATGGAGGCCTGGATTTTAGAGAACTGTCAGCTTTCAACAAAGTTATGCTTGCAAAGCAGGGATGGCGCCTTATTAAGGATGATAGCTCCCTTCTAGCCCGTACCCTCAAAGCACGTTATTTTCCCAATGGAAATTTCTTAACTGCTACACAAGGCTATAACCCCAGTTATATCTGGCGAAGCATGCTAGCAGGACGAGAAATATTCCAAAAAGGGATTCGATGGACCATAGGGAACGGAGCTAGCATTCGTGTCTGGCAAGATCCCTATATACCAGAAAATGGCGATTTCAAGGTTCAACAATGGGATTCCAATTGGCCTGAGGATCTTTGAGTATGCGATCTATTGGAAGCAGAGGAAAACAAGTGGAAGATTGACGTGGTCTGGGATATTTTAATAACAACGAAATAGGAAAAATTCTGAGAATCCCGGTTTGGATTTTTTGGAGTGAGGACATGATAGCTTGGAATCCCTCTTCGAATGGTCTATATTCGTTCAAGACAGGTTACCGAGTTGATATTTCCTTTTCAGATCAGACGGCGAATTGTTCATCACACTCAAGGGACCCTTTGAAAATTTGGAAATGGATATGGAAGGTTAGGGCGCGATTGGATATACTTTCATTTTGCTAGAGAATAGTGGTGAAAATAATTTAGAAAAAAAAAAGTTGAATTTTGAGAGTGTGATTGGATGTGAGATGAAAAAGTAATGATGAGAGTTGATTTGATTTAAAAATAGTAAAATAATGATTGAATGTGATTGGTAGTTAGAAATGTGTGAGTAGGTGAATAGTGAAATTTGTGGGAGAATGTGTAATAATGATTAGTTTTTTGTGGAAAAATGTGTAGATGTGATTGATAAGAGAAAAAGTGAAAGTGAGAGAATAGTATATTTTCTGAAAATTTTTATAAACAATCGCATGTTTGGTCAAAAAAAATTCTCCAGCGGAACAAAAATGGATTCTCATTGGAGGATAGTGCACAGTATCATTCCTGTTAGGGCAGCTCTCCATAAAAGGTCGCGTGATATTTCTCCAATTTGTGTGAGATGTGGTCTGGTTGAGGAAACGATTGAGCATGCCTTGCGGGATTGCCCGTGGAGTAGATTTTTCTGGTGTGCATCTCCGTTGCGGCTAGATCATTTAGCTAGCATTTCCCGGGCCTCTATAACAGACATGACGGAAGAGATGATGAAGTGCGAAGAAGCTGCAGTAGGAGAATTATTTGCAGTGCTACTTTGGGCCCTATGGTATGCTAGAAACGTCTTCACATTTCAAGGGACCAGGAATGTTTCTCTCTAGCTGTTAAAACCCTCCACTCCTACCAGAACATTCAGCAACAAAGGGTTCCTATGCAGACACAAGCTTCAGTCCATCCCAATCCCAAATGGACACAGCCTCCTGCTGGATATGTGAAGGTAAACACCGATGCTTCGATTGGTTCAACGGATGGAATAGGTATAGGTGCAGTTTTCAGAGATGGCAACGACATTGTGCGAAGGTTATAGCAAATATATTCCAACAAGAGTGCCCGGTAGACATTGCGGAAGCATTGGCGTGTAGGGAAGCGGTGAAAATGGTCCGTCAAATGAATCTTTCACATTTTTAGGTCGAAAAGCACTGCATTACTCAGGCTAACGGATTGAACAAGAGATCGCCTAACTTGTCCTACCTTGGATGCATTATCCAGGACATCCTAATCTTGAGCAGAGATTTCTCCAACATTTCCTTCTACTATATTCCTAGGGAAGCAAACGTTGTAGCGCATAATCTAGCTCGTTTTACTCTTTCTTTTAGTAGCTTAGAGCCGTATTACGGGAATCCCCCTCCCCATATTAATGACTCTGTTTTTTCAAAGTCCCTGGCCTCAGTTTAATGCAATTCCTATTCCATCCTAAAAAAAAAAAAAAAATCAATTTTGCATTGTACAACAATTTATTAAAAACTAGAAGGCAAGTTCCAAGAGAGAAAGTGTAATTCAGCTGTCTGGTGAATTTTTTTATGGGCCTTGATGGTTATTGGGCCAGGTAGACAATTACACTTATTTATAGAAGTAGGTCTCAAATCCAGCCCATTTACAATGCCCTGATTTGGATCATTAGATGAAGTAAAATCTCAATTTGGCATTAATGATTGTATTTATTAGTCAAACAAGGTGGATTATTGCCAAGCTGTTAGCTCTTATGCCAAGCTGTTAGCCTAGGTTCGTTCTCTTTGGATTTTCAATAAATGCCAACTGATTTTTTCACCTATGATATTATAGGAGTAAAAAAAAGAAAAGTGAAGGATATTTAGTCACATAGTCCCTCGGTCCTATGGCCCAAGTATATTACTCATATTTTATTTTCAAGGCATCTAAAAGATTAGTGTACATTTTGTAAACTTGATATATATATATATATATATATATATTACAAGAAAATAATCAAATTCCAACAAAATAATTCCCACGAAATAGAAAATTATTGGAATTTTTATAATTCCAACGAAAATTCCAATGCTATATTATACCGTTGGAAAATTCCAACGGTAAACAAAACCGTAGGTATAAAATGTTGGAGTTCATGTTAGAATTTAAAATTCCAACGGAAATTCCAACACCACAACTAACTGTTGGAAAATTCCAACAGTGATTCCAACAGTAATAATAAATCATTGGAAATACTATTTGAATTTTAAAAATTTCATCGCTAAAACATACCATTGGAAAATTCCAACGGTAAACCAAATATTGGAATTAATCATTGGAATTTCTGTTGGAGTTTTTAAAATTCACTCCAACGGAAATTCCAATGGTACAACATGTTGTTGGAAAATTCCATTGGGAATTCGAGAGTAGGGTCTCCAGTAGGACCGTCTTACGGATCCTATTCCGTAAGAGGATCTGTCTTATCCGCCCAGCCCGCCAAGCCCACCAGCCCGCCTACAGCCCATCCCACCCGCCTACAACACCTCTTATTTAAAAAAAAAAAAATCGCTGCTCCACAGGGGAATCGAACATGTGACCTTGATAGGCTTAAACTGGTGTTCTACCACTACACCACTACTGCTTATTATGTAATTTTAGTATAACAATTGATATAAACTCATTCATAAATACGCTGGTAATTAAAAAAAAAAAACGCCTATAAATGTAAAGGCTAAAATCGAACCTAAGTCTAATTAAAAAAACATGATACATTATCTCAATAAATGGATACTTATAAAAGTTTTACTTTTAACTACATCATATCTATTTTTTATTTTTCCTCTTTTTTTGTTCCTAGTTTGTAACTGTATTAAGAAATCTAATACTTTATCTCAACAAACGGATATTTTTACTTATAAAAGTGTTACTTTAACTATATCATATTTATTTTTTATTTTTCCTTCTTTCATTCATTTATAATTTGTGACTATATTAAAAAACATGATACTTTAAATGACAAAGGAAAAATAAATAAGACAGAGCTAAAGTAACACTTTTATGAGTAAAAATATCCATTTTTTGAGATAAAATATCGTGTTTTTGTAAATAAGTCACGAAGTATGAATTCAGTACAGTGAAAAAAGAAAAATAAATGTTAAAGAGTTAAAATTACCACTTTTATGAGTAAAAGTATCCATTTTTTGAGATAATGTATCATGTTTTTTTAATACAGTCGCATATTGAAAATTCATTACATTGAAGAATGACAAATGTATCATATTTAACATCAAAAGTATCACTATTTCCAGCACAAATATTAGTTTTTCACTGTAAAAAGCATTTGTTATGAGACTAGAATGAGTACATAAAAAAATTTTTGGTTTTTTAATATATAAGAATTAAAGTGTCAATATTCATCTTAAAAGTATCATATTTCTTACTCAAAAGTATCACTATTTTCGAATAAAGTATTACCTTTTTTTAAGAGAATTTAATATTTTAAAATGTCATTGTCCATCATAAAAGTATCATATTTAATATCAAATGTATCATTATTTCCAGCACAAGTATCAGTTTTTCAATGTAAAAAACATTAGCTATGAGACTAGAATGAATACGTCAAAAAATCTTATTTTTTGAATATGTAAAAATTAAAGTATCAATGTTCACCTTAAAAGTATCATATTTATTACTCAAAAGTATCACTATTTTCGGATAAAGTATCACTTGGTATTCAGAGAATTTAAATTTTTTAAATGAAGGGATGATAATGAAGCTTTATATTCATGGTTATACTAAATATGCACAACAAGCACTAGTGGTCTAGCGGTAGAATAACATCTTGCCTTGGTATAGACCCGTGTTCAATTCCGAGTTGGTGCATATTTGTTAACGTTTTGATTAAGCGTGCGACTGGGGCTGGGTCTCTTGGGCGGGCGGGCGCGTACGACTTGGGCTGGGTCTGTTGGGCCCAACGTGTTAGGGGTCTTAGATGCATTTTTTCCTTTTTTTTTAATAACCAGGCGGGGCGGGCGAGTTGGCTGGAGGATCCGTCTTACGGAATAGGATCCGTAAGACGGTCCTATACAAGTTTTTGCCGAAATTCAAATACCATTGGAAAATTTCAATAGAGGTTAAATTCTTTGATAGTATAATCCATATCAATAAAATATATCTTCTCTTCTGGAGTCAATCATATTGAAACTACATTGTTAAATATGCTTGACTTGGGACAAATTGATGATGGGTGACCTACTGGGAAGTTAAAGATATTAGATAATGAGATAAATTAATTGAATATTTCAACGGATATATACCATTGGACTAAATTCCAATAGTATAATTCTGTTAGAATAACCGTTGGAGTTTTTTCCAACTATAAAATATATTCCAATTGTATAACTCTGTTGGAATTAATGTTGGAAAAAATGTTGGAGTTCTTTCCGGGATGGGATCTCCTATTCCACTTTTCCTATTCCACTCATATTCCATTGCATTGGATGAAATACACGTGTGCAAGATGATGTCATGTGATGTCACAACTGTACACGTGTCTTTTATCCAACATATAGAATAGAGAGTGGAATAGGGAAAGTGGAATAGGAGATCTCAACCCATTCTTTCCAACGGTTATATATTTCAATGGATAAATAACGTTGGAAATTCCGTTGGAATATTTTTCCATTGGAATTTCGCCATTCCAACGTCCATTTTTACCAATGATGCATTTTATATTGGAATTTCCGTTGGAATCGATAATTCCAATGGTAATTGGCGAAATTCCAACAGATTTTTCCTGTTGGAATTTCCTTGTTTTCTTGTAGTGATATATATATATATATATATATATATAAAGCTTTAATTCTCTTAATCTAAGAAATAATGTGAGATTAATAATTCCTATCTAAGAACTATTTTCAAGAACAATTTTCGTGGGTAGCATGATGGAAGAGAATTTCACCCAAAATATTATCTAAGGATGGGGCTGGTCGGGTCGGGTCAGGCCAAAATAACAAGAAGTCAATAACTAAATATAAAAAAACTAAAAATAGATAATTTTTTAATTTCATACTTGATGATGGCACTTAGGGTTGACAAATATTCGTGTCGGCCCGATAAATAACAACTCGACATGATAAGCTCAAGCCTGAACACAACACAATAATCTTATTGGACCTAAAATTTAAACTCAAACACGACACACTAAAAACACGAGAAAAACATGGTATGACACGATAAACACAATAAGCAAAACTGTTAAATTTATTTAGTTAGGACTGTTAGGCCATTAACTAATAAAAAGTATGATTTCCTTAATATATTTAATACTTAGATACATATTCTAATAAATTACCAATACAAATAGTTAAGTACATTTTAAAAGTACCACGAACTTGTAGCTCAAGTGGTATCGTTCATTCTTTATAAGGGTATTAACCGAGGTTCGAACCCGGTATCTTTCAGTTTTTTTGAAATTTATCCTCTTCCTCTAACCAATACTCTCAATTTATTAAAAAAAAAGTAATGACATGATAATTGTATAAATGATAAATAAGGATCACAAAAATAGTCAAAAATCACAAATATATTAAATATAGCATCAATCTCATGATGACAAAAAAGTTTTTACATTCTCCATTCTTGATTTTTAAATTGAATTTAGACTTGGGGGTGAACTTGAGTTTTGCATTAAATTTTGGGTGGGCTAATTTGGAATATTGTAAAAGTTATAGTACTAAAAATAGAGTTTATGAAAATTTGCACAGGCTTGAGCCCAGTGCTGGCTATACGTGCGTCCGCCTCTGAATGGAAGTATTTGGATTTAAGGGGCAAACTTGTGTAAAAAAATACCAAATGATGTCAGTTGGATTTGAAATCCACGAGAAATCACTCAAAATATACATAGATGTATATGTGATTTATATATCTCCAGACTCCATATACATACATATATGTATATTATGAATCACTATAAGAAAAAAAAATTGTTTACCTATAGATTTTTCTCTAGGTAAGTATAACTATAAAGTGTAGCTAGGTAAAATAGTAAGTAAAATCATTATAGGTAAATATTTTCCTACAAAATTTAAAATTACTGGTAAATACCTACAATATTTATTTCGGTAAATATGGAACTATCGGGGATCTGTCGGTATAATTTGGGAAAAATAATATTTTTTATTCCGTATGTAGTTGTAAAATTTAGTGACAAAATCATTTATGTCAATAAATTCTGTCGGTAAATTAGAATTTTCTTATAGTGAATATACAACCTTAAATTTAGATCCCATAAAAATTAAAAAATCTGAGCGTTTGTGAACTTTTAAGACTAGTGTATTTCTTTTTTAGCATCAAAATGAATTTAATTAATTAGAAAAAACTTACAATTGATTACAAAAACGAGTAAGCAACGGTTGCAAGATCTACAAATCATAAATTTAGCTATACCGATCTAAAATAAAATTTTACAATTTAGACATATCTAACTGATTCATTGAATAAAAATCACAACCAATGCACTGGACAAAACACGTACCAATGAAATTGGTCTCGCTTTTTGTAACAACCCAGGTTTCAAAAATATACAAGACTTGTAATGCCCCAGTTTTCAAAAATATACAAGTGATTCAATAAAAGAGCTATAAGAGACATATTTTATAAAACAAAGCCTATAGTTAAAATTTTCATCAAAATAAATGAAGCACTTTTACCCATATAAAATATTTATCCTTCCAAAAATAAAATACTAATTATCAACAGTATTTCAAAACCATTGACAATAATAATTTTTTTTCTTAAAATTAAATAAACTAAAATTGATTGTTTTCACATCCACCGCCTCCAATCCTCGCTCGGGTTCCTCGACCTGAAAGATGTTAATAAATATGGGGTGAACTTTCAACTCGCTCAGTGGGAACACGCTTGTCAAAACTAAATACAACATATAGGCATAAACGTAAATATTCAACATGTAATTTTCCTCTAAAATTTTGCTCTGTAATTTCCTCTGACTGGCCAGTTAATAAATTTAGTACGGCGGGCTTAACCCGAAGATCAACCTCGATCCCGACCTATTTACGGTCCCTGACTAGTTAACATAATGTTCATAAATATAGCACTGCGGGCTACCCCGAGGATACTTTTGATCCCGGACCTATTTACGGTCCCTGACTAACATGATTTTCTCTGTCACATTGCATATAAACGAAAACACATATACGGAGTATTTAATAATAACAAACAATACTTTGAATAGAAATATCACCACCTCTAAATAATAGTTGTCTTGATGCAAATAATGAGAATTTCGAAGTTGGTATGTCGTATGTTCTAGATCTCTAAATTTTCTTCGTTCCCATCATAAAAATAGAATAATTTATCTTAAAATATTCAAAATCTTAAAATTTAAAAATAATAATAAGTAGACAATGAATCTTATACTATAGATCTTGTTAAAATATCTATAAAACTATTATATATTATGTAAATATTGAGAAAAATATTATAAAAATATTAAGAATATATATATATATATATACATATTGATCTTTTAAAAATAAAAATTATAGGCTTTTATTTCTTGAATCAAAACACACACTAAATAATAAAATATTATTTAAAATTATATATATCCACTCCCACAAATATTTATATGTGTATATATATATATATATATACACACAATATACATACGATAAAGCATACCATATATTCACATTACACACATATATGTATTATATAAATTAAAACACCCTATAATTTATATATATACACACACACATCATCACACACATGCCCGACATAACATACAAACTCTATATTACTTATATAAACATACACTGACACACGTACCCTTACCCTTACAATATATAATATATATTAAGTTTGAGGTTTAGTTAATGTATAATTATGATATTAATTATACTTTTTAATAACGTAAGTTCTAAATATATTTGAATCAATGTAGATCTTAAATAAGTTGCACTATTTGGTCAGATTGGTTTCTCTCTATTTTTTTTTCTTACGTTATTGAAATAATAAATGTGACATCTAATTAAGAAAATATAGATATAAATTAAAATTTTATTATACTACATATATAAACACATATATCTTTATTATTCATACTAAATTAATATTAATAATATTATTATAAATGAGTGACTATTACACTTCTGTAACGAAACATCGAGTAGTGTCTCATCTGAATCTTCTGAACAAACAAACTTACTAAACATAAACAAAAGCCACCTATTGTGGACAAATAAAAACCACACTTGAGAATAAACTTATTCATTGTTGTATTTATTGGCCTATTTTACAATAATTAAAGCCCACTCAGCAGCCCAACATGCAATAAGCCCAAGCATGTTTGACCCATTGGTGCATTCGGGTCTTGGTTCGGACTGCGGGATCCGACTAAGATGTCCGCGCATCCTACTTATCTAATCTTGTATGTTTGTTACCTTGGCTTGATCATGTCCGTCCATTTGCCCTACTAAACCCCCCCAACTCCAAACCCTAACTCATTATCTGAGTTTCAGTTTCTCTCTCTTATCTCTCGATTCTTCTGAGCTCTTCATTGCACTCTCTCTCTAGAAATCTCATCTCCTCGTTGGATTTCTTGGTAATTTTGGGGTGATTGTGTTAGATCTGAGTATTCTTTTCACAAGTTCACCATCTTTGTGGACCGAATCTGAGTTTCTCTGTGAGGCTAGGGTTTGGTGGGTTCGAGGGTGTTTTCTAGGGTTTCTATAGACCGATTGGGTTGATTTGTCTTGGGATCTTGAGGGCTATTGTGGCTTGGCTGTGTGGGTGCCATTTCTAGTTCTCTAGTTGATTCTCTAGTGACTACTTGTTGGTTTGGAAAAACTGGTCCTGAGCCAAATAATTTCACTATTCATTTTTTTATTTTTTACCCATATACTTGATATCCTTTTATTTCAGTATTTTACTTTTCGATTTGTGTCTTAGATTAATTTATCTACTTAATAGGTTTACTGATTCTATAATTTGTTATAATACTCAGTGTATTATCCTTCTTGAGGCGGATAGATACCCAACAGTGGTATCAGAGCAACTATCTACCTCGTGGTGGGTTGGTGCTTCTGGTTCTTGAGCAATCTTGGTGGTTTCTTGCTCCTTGGAAATATTTGGTTGGTGAATTTCACAGAACTAGCTTCTGGTAGTAAGGATTTCTCTCTCCCTTTCTCTTTATCTCTAATCAGTACCTAGGTTTAGGGAAACCCTAAGCATTAAACCTCTTGACCCTATGCCTTGAGTGCAGTGGAATCCTGAAGTACGGGGGAGGGGATAATCCATATTTTAGATCCGTTATCCCTTTTAATTTTCTGTTGATTTACTGGTTTGGACTCTATGTGATCTATTGCTGCCTATTTGTGATATTTGTTGCTTGTCCTGGACTCTATGTGGTCCTTTACAATTTCTTAGTGATATTTGTTGCTTAGTATTGGACTCTGTGTGGTCCACTTAATGATTGTTTCTACTGTCTTTTGTGATAACTGCTTAATTAACTATTGTCTTACTTGTATTTGTGCCATACCCTGTGTGATATACTCTGTGTATTATCTGTGAATATGGTTGGTGCTTCTGGTTATCACATGGAACTCTTTAATGGGAAAACTGATTTTTCTATATGGCAACAGAAAATGAAAGGCATTTTGATTCAACAAAAATGTTTTAAAGCTATTGAACAAAAGTATACTGATAAAGGTACTGCTAAAATCAAATTTGAACTTGAGGAATTTGCTTACCCATTCATTATCCTAAATCTTTCTGATTCTGTTTTGAGAAAATTTGGCAAGTTATCTAATGCCAAGGAATTATGGAATAAATTGGAAGAACTCTTTACTGAAACTTCTTTACCTTCCAAACTTTTTCTACTTGAAAAGTTTTCCAGATTCAAACTTGATTTGACAAAGGATATGGATGAGAACTTGGATATTTTTACTAAATTGATACAAGATATCAAACTGAGTGATGATAAATATTGATGATTATACTTCTATTGTGTTGCTAAATATTATTCCTGATACCTATGATGATGTTAAGTCTGCCATTATGATAGGGGTTCTATTACCTTAGACACTGTGATTAATGGCCTTAAGAGTAAGGAACTTGATCTGAAAATCTCTAAGGGGAATAAACAGGGGTCAGGGAAAGTGATGCATGTTAGGGGTAGAAATCAAAATAGGAAAAATGAGAATAACAATAACAATTACAATAACTCTGGTAGAAAGAGAAGCAAAAGCAGAGAGAGGTATAAGTCTAGACCTAGGAATAATAGAAAGTGTTATAACTGTTGTGAGCATGGTTGTTATATTAAGGAGTGTACTAAACCCAGGAATAACTAGAACAATAATCAAAACAATAACCAGAATAGCAAGAACCAAACCAATGACTCTGTGAACTTGACAACTGCAATGATCATATATATGGGTGATGTGTTTATGGTGCATGAGTTGAATGAATTGTGAATTTTGTGCCTTCAAATGTTTTTCGTGAAACTGAATGGCTAATTGACTCTGCATGCACATTCCATGTGTCACCTTTGATATTGGTACTATATGCTTAAAACTTGATACTGGTTATGCTTTGACTCTGAATGATGTGAGATATGTTCCTGATCTGTTAATAATTTGATCTCATGTGCTATACTTGAACATGTTGATTATGAAGGAAGATGGGGTAATGGTGTTATGAAACTTATGAAAGGTTTCCTTGTAATTGCTAAAGCTGAGAAGAAAAGAAACTTGTATGTTTGATGTGCTCTTGTATGCAAACCTCTGTGAACAATGTGAATTTTGTGAAGAATGATAAAATTGAACTCTGGCATAAAAGGCTATATCATATTAGTTCTAAGGGTCTTGAGATTTTGCATAAAGAAGGTTGTTTTAACAATGATAAATTGTCATGTGTGCCTTTTGGTGACTCTTGTGTGTATGGCAAACAACAAAGAGTGAGCTTCCCCACTTCCTCATACCCCAAACAATCTTCTTGCACTGATATACTTGAATATTTACATGATGATGTATGGGGCCCTTCTAGTGTTCTCATATATGGTGGGAATATGTATTTTCTGTGTGTGATTGATGATTTCTCAAGAAAATTTTGTATTTCTTATGAAAAACAAGTCTGATGTTTTGAGAAACTTCAAAATTGGAAAATCTTGATAGAAATCAAACTTGTAAAAAGATTAAATACTTAAGAACTGACTATGGGTTGGAATACTGTAACCAACTCATTGATAAACTTTGTGTTGATTCTGGTATTGTAAGGCACAAATATGTGCCTTACACCCCTCAACAAAATAGAGTTGCTGAGATGATGAACATAACACTTTTGGAAAGGGTAAGAAGTATGCTTAATTAAAGCCCACTCAGCAGCCCAACATGCAACAAGCCTAAGCATGTTTGACCCATTTGTGCATTCGGGTCTTTGTTCGGACTGCGGGATCCGATTAAGATGTCCAACAGATCTTACTTATCTAATATTGTACGTCTGTTTTATTGGCTTCGTCATGTCCGTCCATTTGTCCTACTAAACCACCCCAACCCCAAACCCTAACTCATTATCTGAGTTTCAGTTTCTCTCTCTTCTCTCTTGATTCTTTTGAGTTCTTCAGTGCACTCTCTCTCTGGAAATCTCATCTCCTCGTTGGATTTCTTGGTTATTTTTGGGTGATTGTGTTAGATCTGAGTGTTCTATTCACTAGTTCACCATCTTTGTGGACTGAATCTGAGTTTCTCTGTGAGGCTAGGGTTTGGTGGGTTCGAGGGTGTTTTCTAGGGTTTATGTGGATCGATTGAGTTGATTTGTCTTGGGATCTTTAGGGTTGTTGTGGCTTGGCTGTATGGGTGCCATTTCTGGTTCTCTGGTTGATTCTCTGGTGACGACTTGTTGGTTTGGGAAAATTGGTCCTGAGCCGAATAATTTCAATATTCGATTTTAGGGTTTTTTTGCCCATATACTTGATATCCTTTTATTTCAGTATTTTACTTTTCGATTTGTGTCTTAGAGTAATTTATGTACTTAATAGGTTTATTGAGTCTGTAATTTGTTATAGTACTCAGTGTATTATACTTTTTGAGGTGGATAGATACCCAACATTCATAAAGGAAAATTAAAATATTCATGAACACTCCCCTCCGTACAGGATGGGGAAGGAAGCGAGGATGAAATGAAAAAAGGAGAAGACGGTATTTTGAAAGGTTCACTTTTAACACAAGTTTTTGGTCGATTGTTAATTGGGGTAATTGTTGATGAGTACTTCTTGATAGGGATGGCAATGGGGCGGGTTAAAACCCGCATCCGCATCAAACCCGCCCCGTCGGGGCGGGTCTAGACCCAGTTAAACGAGATTCGGAGCGGGTCCCGGGTCTAAAAATACAAAACCCGCCGGGTCCGGGGCAGGTCCTAGGTCCAATTGGACCCGCCCTGGACTCGCCCCGCCACATTAATATTTATTATATATATTTCTAATTAATATGTATTTACATATTTTCCATTATTTACTTTAAGATTTGAGTGTTATATATTGATTTAATTTACTACTATAACATCTTGTAATATTGTAATTTATTTTTTTTAAAAAATCTTATAATATTGTACTTTGAATATTTATTTGAGTATTATTTGAGTACAATTGCAAGATATATCCTCATAGTAGTGTTTTTTTTGGGAAAATATCCTAATAGTAGCTAAATAGTTGTAAAATGTAGTTATAATAAGTTTCATACTTACATTTATTTTATTTTTGACCTATTGGCATTGTATTGCTTTTGAAAATTTGGCCATAAACAAAAAAAAAATTGCAATTTAAAAAAATATTGGCGGGTCTGGACCCGTCCCAGCGGGTTTTGGAGCGGGTCGGGTCGGGTCTTTGTCTTGATTTTTCTTGGCGGGCGGGTCCCGGGTTTGGCCAAACCCGCCCATTGTCATCCCTACATCTTGATTGATGAAAAATGTTGAATTTGACGATTATATTAACCGTTTCACTAAAAATGGGTAAAAAAAACACTAATAATTCTCTATCTTTACTGATACTTTTCATTCATATTAAAATACTTTTTCATATATATGAAATAAGAAATAAATCACGTGATCTTCATAGGTTTGCTGTTTTACATAAGAAAATAGAAATCTACACTTAGGCGTTGAATTAAGGTTTTGCTTGGTTTAGAGGAGACCTCGAAGTAGTTGAAGTACTATTGTACACTAGCAAAATAGAAAACCGCAAAACCAACCAAGCCGTTAAGTGAGTTATTCGGAGCTCGATTCGATAAAAGCTCGTTCGAGTTCGTTTAATGAGGCTCGTTAAAATAAACGAACCAATTTCAAACTTAGAGATATTCAATTCGTTAGCTCGTGAACAAGCTCGTTAGTAAGATCGTGAATAGTCTCGATAGTAAGCTCGTATAAATTGAACTAATAATTTGATTTAATTTTAATTTTTCATATTTTTATTTAAGATAATATAAAAATATTTCAATAAAATTAATTTTTTGAATAAAATTATAAGTTTTAATAAATATATTATGAATTTTAAATATAAATAATTTTATTTTTTGTAATAAATTGAAGAATATTTTAATTTTTAATTAATATTTACTAAGCTCATTTAGGCTCGATAAGACTCGAAAAAGTTCGTGAGCCATCAACATGTTCGATAAATTCAGGCTCGAGTTCGACTCGATAATAAATGAGCCAAACTCAAACACTTAAAAGCTCGGCTCGGTTCGGTTCGATTGCAGCCCTACTAGCAGCTATATGATTAGGGGCGTCAATTTGTGACACGACACGATAACCCGACACGAACCTAACACGAATTTAGCAGGTACAGGTACAACTCTTAACAGGTTCGGGTCAAAATCAGGTCGGACACGGTTAACACGGAAAATAAATAAGTCAGGCCGGGTTGACCCGCGGGTCGACACGATTGACCTATGTAACCCGTTTAATTTTATTGTGATATATTATTTTAATATTTTGTGATATTTTAGTTGGTTATATGATGATGGAAAAATTATTATATGCATTTTTTTAATAAATTTTAATATTTAATGTATTTTTTATTTGTAATTTTAATTTTTTCTTATTTTTTTAATATTTTTTTTTCGTGTCAAGTTTAAATTATACATGTTTTTTGTGTCGTGTCGGATTACCCGTGTTATAAACGGTCGTGTTCGGGTCGTGTATCTTGACACGAATAATTAAACGGATCAGGTTCGGGTTCGGATTCGTGTCAGACCTGTAATACCTGTGTAAAAACACGATCTGCGAACACGAAACACGACACGATTGACACCCCTATATATGATGGCAGTTAAACTGCTTAATGACATTACCTAGAAGTTTTTAATAATGTTACGTAGTTTCAACTTTAAATTTTTTCTTTTTAAATTTGAAAAATTATCCTTTAATCATATCATAGAAGGAATATATTATATATATAACTAATAACTTAAGTACGTAATTCAAGTTTTGAAAAATAAAGTAATGAATTAGTATAAAAAGGTCCACATGCGGCCCACGATCCCAGTTATAAAAAAGGTTCATCCTCATCATTTGTAAGGAAGCTGAATTAAGTTCAATTAATTAGTGTGAATTACATATATGTACTCTGGAATTATTCTCCTACCATCGATGACTTAAGCGCCGGAGGGGCATCACTTGGGACCACCCCAAGGACCCCTAATCTTGTTCTGTGTATTGCAGGCTAGTTCCCGTCCGAAGATTCTACCAAATTTCGGAGAGAAATTTGAACCAATTACTTAATTGCTTGACGTTGAATGATTTGCGGATTTTTGCAACATCAATATTAATAATGATATTCTCTCAAAAAAATATATATTAATAATGATATATAAGAGTAAATTCACCAAAAATTTAGTCCAAAAATATAAGTTTTGTTATTAATTTAAAAGAGAAAATTAAATATATCGTATAACATATTGAAAGGGGTAAAATGTATTTAAACATAATATTAAACACAATCCACTGATAACCCCCCCCTCCCTCAGTATATATACATTCTTCTCAAGATTTTCAATTTTCCTAAAAATGAAATACAAGATATTTAAGAGATATGCTAAAATCAGAAGTACTTAATCTCACTCATTTCTTTTTTCTTTTCAGTAATTAAAATTTTATATTATGAAAATGAAAGAACACGTCCCAAAAAAATCAAGATGAAAGGAAGTTGGTGATGTGTGTATATTATATATATTATTAAAAAAACTATATATATAGGGTGAACAAATTAATGCCTATAAACAATTATCAATAGAAAAATCATTAAAAGCAAGCCTAAGTTTTTTGACCAACTGCACCAAATGATTGAATCTCATAAATTTCCCACAAACAACTCTGTTTTCTTAAAACAACAGTCTAATTTGATAGTTGATACCCATTACCCCTATTACCTATATATAGTTGTAGATTTACTAGGCTTTTTGTCACAATTCTTGTCCCTAACCACTTCTTACACCATTCAATTACTTGGAAATTAACCTCATGCATATATTATATATAGAGAGCCATACATGCATTTCTACTCAATTCAAACCATAATTAACAAATTTTATCAATTTATTCTTGGAAGCACAAAAAAGGCACTACAAATTTGATTTTCCTTTTTGTGTGAAAATGGCCAAAAAGATTGTGAATATTTCAAGTTGTTTTGTTGTTATTGGGATCATTTTGGCATTGGGAGATTTGGTCACTTGTAGAGAAGAACGTAGGGCTTTCTTTGTGTTTGGGGACTCATTGGTGGACAATGGTAACAACAACTACTTGATCACCACGGCTAGGGCCGACGCTCCGCCCTATGGCATCGATTTCCCATCTCATCGCCCCACCGGACGTTTCTCTAATGGCCTTAACATCCCTGACATAATTAGTAAGTTTTCATTTGTCTTCTTAATATTCAATACAATACTCTATATTCTACTTGGTATTCTCTGTTATATACTCAATGTTATATATCTTTCATCTTTAATTCACCTAAGTAATATAATCTTTAACGCCTTGTTGTATTCAACCATCTATAAGACACATCATACATGACACAATATAATTATAATTATAATGATAATGATAATAGTAATAATAATAATCTTGATACAGATTTTTATTGCACAAGTACAAAAATTAATTTATTGTCGCACAAAATTGATGCATGCCATGCAACACCATGTACAACATATATAGCTGTAATTTTTTTTTTTTTTTTTTGAGGGGATATATAGCTGTAATTATTATGACGATTAATTAGTAATAATGACAATATTTTTCTAAAAAAAAAAAAAAAAACTATTGTACAATTATTAGTAACAATTATTTTTGGGTACACTGATTGATTAGGTGAAGAGATGGGGTGGGAACCCACACTGCCATACTTGAGCCCTGAGCTTAGGGGCCCAAGACTAAGAGTTGGTGCTAACTTTGCTTCTGCTGGTGTTGGAGTACTTAATGATACTGGAATTCAATTTGTAAGTTTTTATATTGATCCTTAATTATTGCATTTTTACATTAATATTTTTTATAAAAAATTATTATGTCTCAATATTATTCTCCCAATCTTTCATTAATTAGTAATTTCTACTGCATCAAATGATGTCATGTGTTACTTTTCCTAATACTTTTATATTCTCCTACTAATTAATTAACTTCAGTCCATCTATTTCTTGCTACCCAAATTTATGATCAATAGGTGGTAATCAAG
Organism: Rehmannia glutinosa; assembly: GCA_016081115.2. Taxonomy (NCBI): domain Eukaryota; kingdom Viridiplantae; phylum Streptophyta; class Magnoliopsida; order Lamiales; family Orobanchaceae; genus Rehmannia; species Rehmannia glutinosa. The sequence continues at coordinate 168,983 of JABTTQ020000811.1, read as the reverse complement.
AGATGAGGTTTAGACCATGTTTGGATCTTGAACTTCAAACTTCTATTTCAATTAAAACTGGTGCATTTATATCATGTGCAGGTGAATATTATTAGGATATACCAGCAGCTGCATTATTTTGCGGAATATCAGCAAAGATTGAGAGCACTGATTGGAGAAGAGGAAACTGAGAGACTTGTGAAAGAATCACTTACTCTTATTACTTTGGGGGGAAATGATTTTGTCAATAATTATTATTTGGTCCCTTATTCTGCAAGGTCTCGCCAGTTTTCCCTTGAAGAATATGTTCCCTTTGTCATTTCTGAGTACGAAAAAGTCTTGCAGGTAATTAAATACCTCTTTCTTATTTTTCTAATTAATTGTAAATTAAAATTATCAAAACTATTGTTTGGAGTAAGGAAATTTACAATTTTCAAATATGACACGCAAATTTTACGTGATTACGTTGGATTAATTTATAACCAACGATGCAGAAATTATATAGTCTCGGCGCTCGTCGGGTTATAGTGACCGGAACCGGGCCACTAGGGTGCGTGCCTGCCGAATTGGCACAACATAGTAGGAACGGTGAATGTGCGGAAGAACTTCAGAAGGCTGCAGAACTCTTCAACCCTCAACTTGTTCGCATGCTTAGAGAACTCAACGATGAGATTGGCAATGATGTTTTCATTGCAGCTAATACTAAACAAATGCACATGGATTTCATTTCCGAACCTCAACGTTTCGGTACCTATCTCGACTTTACAATTTTCTACTTCTTATTCTTTTATCCATTTTTTTGTTGTTGTTCAATAGTTAGAGCTGTCAAAACCAGCTCGGTCCGACCAGTCTGGTGAAAAGACTAGATTGAGCTACAATTTCATATGCCCGAAATAGTGCAGGCCTATTTGGCCCAATAAATTGATCGGCCCAATACATATTCTTTGTATTTTCAAAATATGGGCCGATCTAGGCTCTAAAAATAGTGGTTTACCGAAATTATGGCCAGTTCAGCGCATTTTATATCTTTACTAGTAGTTGTGGAAAAACTTAAAGGGAAATATAAATTAGAAACTTTTGATAGGATGATTTTGTAATGTGATTTTTCTTGCATTCTTTATTGTATTGCATTGATTGTCCTTTCCCTTTCCTCTACGTGGGCAAACAATTGATACAATACAATAAAAGGTATTATAATTTCTAATGAAAGTCATATCCGATTTCCTTTTTTTTTTTATATGAGGAAATACCATATCTAAAATACATAAACCTAACAACATTATATATATGTATGTGGGCAGGATTTATAACCTCAAAGATAGCTTGTTGTGGACAAGGACCATACAATGGGCTGGGCCTTTGTACTCCAATTTCTAATTTGTGCCCAAACAGGAATCTATATGTCTTCTGGGATCCATTTCATCCATCTGAAAGGGCCAACAGATTGATAGTCCAACAAATCTTGAGAGGCTCTGAAAAGTATATGCAGCCCATGAACCTAAGCACCATCATGGCTCTGGATTCAAGGGCTTGAGGCCCATTTCAACATGCTATACTTTTGAAATCTCAGTCCAAAGATTGAAGCCCAAGTTATCATTACCTTTTATTTCAAAGTGTATTTTCATTTTATGTTCATTTTACTTGTGTTTTCGTATGCCCCTCTATTTGTACTTTGGTTTTTAATAGTTGTCCGTCTTTGTAATGATCAAAATTTCATGAATAAGCAATAAATAATGTTGAGATTGGTTGTAAGTTTCCCAATTGCTCTTATGTGTATATATATATATATATATATATATATATATATATATATATATAGGGAGGATCAAACCACGCTCTGATGAGGCAAATGTATGGACAATCTCAATGAACCACCCCCACTATTATTCAATGGTGTGATTTAATGGATAAAAATATATTACAATATTAATTTAATCAACATACCCGATTTTAAGATTGGACATAACAAAAGCTTGATTTTAAAAGCCAAAAAATCGGGCTAAAGACCCATCCTCAAATCTCACAGGCCAACCTCTCTCGGGCTCAAACACAAGCCAAATTTTCGGACTGAAAAGGCCCGCCAATTTTATTGCTTGTTTTTTTTAAGAAAAGTTAATCAATCAATGCCCAAGTATCATTATATAACATACCCGTTTTTGGTGTTTGCGTGCACGTCTGGGTGTGCAATGGATACTCCTTTCTAGTTCTAATGTTGGAGCCTGACTTTTGATAAATGGTGTGAGATTCAACTGCCGCCATATAAAAGAAACACATCTTAAAACCTGGTAACATTATTTTGAGAAATAATGTCCACCATGTGCTCAAATTATTTTGAGAAATATTGTTTGATGTATTCTTCAATTTGTTCTTCAGAGTTCAGATATGCCTTATTTGAACTTTCCAGCACTATTTGCTTCACTTCTCCCTTGTCTTTTGTTAGAGGTGGATTTAAACATATAATTTTTTTAATAATCTAAAATTAGGGCAAATTTGGCCCGATAGCCCGGAGGACCGTGGTGGGCTGGGCTGGGCTGGAAAATAAGCAGCCCGATCAGATTTTGGCCCGGCCCGGCCCGATTTCAGTTATTGGATCGCTTGGCCGGGCCGGGCCAGCCCGGCCCAGTCATTTTGACACCTCTAATCTCAACCATCCCTCACTATTATTCAATGGTGTGATTTAATGGATAAAAAATATATTAAAACATTAATTTAATCAAATAATGGTAATAGGGTAAAATAACATAACAAAGTAGTTATAAAAATTTGGAAATCAAATCTTTCATTAAATTTATATTCCATCCATCTCAAATCTCACTCTCTCTCTCTCTCTCTCTCTCTCTCTCTCTCTCTCTCTCACACACACACACACACACACACACATGTCTCTCTCCATCTCTCCATCTTTTCTTTCGATCCATTAACGCAAATGGTAAAATAAAAATATTTGGAAAGAAAAAAAAGTTCAGAAGAAGATGGTTTTTGAATGAAAAAACAACGATGGAAATGAATCTTTATATCTAACCTATGACTTTATGTTTTTACGAAAAAAAATTGTGAAAAAAACAACAATGGAAAAACCGTTGAATATCATTATAATGCATAAATTTGAAGAAACATCAATGGAAAACTTTAAATATCTATCCTTCATAAACTTTTAAAATAAAATTTTTCAATAAGACGATTTATTTATCAATTTGGAGAAAAAAAAATCTTGACCAATGGGAAGTAATCTCTATCAGATAAAATGTTTCTAAAGAATGGAAAAAAAGTATTTCTGTCGCCATTGAGATCTTGATATCTTATAAATAATATTTGTCTTCAACAATGTTTGTTAAATGTTAATTTACACTATCAAACTAGGATTTATACAAATAAATCAATGTTGCTCAAAACTTGTATCTTTTTCTTTTTGGCTTAATTTAGAAGCACAAAAATTTTTTAAGAAAAAAATAATTTTTTTGGTGTATACCCCTTTATAAATCTCTTTTTATAAAAAAAATTCTTTTATGAATAGATCTTATGAAATGATATAAATCTTATGCATGGTTATAGATAATTTATGTAAACGATGTTTGTATAGAATGTTAGGATATTACATATTTGAAAATATGCAACAAAAATCAACTAAATATGCATTATCTTTTATCTATGCGAAGCAATCAAAACTAATATGTAGTATAATATACCCAACTATGCAAGACGTCATAAACTATTTTGACAAAATTAACTAACTATGTATTATCTAAAAACAATATATGAAGTGTGGAATAACTAAATATGATGTGAATAACATCCCATTTTCATAATTTCCAAAAGCAACATCCCATTTTCATAACTACATAATTATATTGAACCTGATTTATGGTAGTTATAATAACTAAATATGCGATATATTCAATTTTGTATTGTTTTTCGTAAAATAGTGCCAAAACAACTAAATATGCATTATTTAATGTTTAATTATGAAAGAAAAAGAACCCTAAATAAAGTAAAATAAAAATATTTGGAAAGAAAATAGGTTTTAAATTCCATACAAAAATCCTTTTGCGTTTCAATCTCGATTCCCATAAGACCTTGAAAAAATGGGACCACTAATTTGAATTACAAAATAACCACCTTACCCCTAAATTGGCGGAAATCGGGGAAATTAAAAAAAAAATGAAATAATCACATCCCTTCATTTTTAAAGATCAATGGGTAAGATGAGTCCACACTGTCTCACCTAGGGAGGGTGGTCTCATTTGAACCAAATCCTATATATGTAAATGTTAATCTTCCCTATCACTACATGAAAAAAGTAATGCACCTACACTAAAATATGTAGGTAAATATTAAGATAACTATAAAATATAGGGAAAATCGTTGTAGGCAATATCATTATATTTAAATATTTACCGACATAATCTAAAACTATTGGTAAATACCTATAATATTATGTCGGTAAATTTTAAAACTATCGTAGATCCGCCGATAATTTGTTAGTATAATTTGGAGAAAAAAATATTTTTATTCTATAAGTATTCTATAAAAAACAAATAATTAGTAACAAAAAAAAATTTCTGTCACGCCATTGAGATCTTGATATCTTATGCATGGTTATAATAATATTTATAACAATGTTTGTTAGAATGTTAATTTATTATCAAATAAGTTGCCAATTTATACAAATAAATCAATGCGCTGGAAACAAAGACTTGCCCTGTTCTTTTTCTTAATTGAAAGCACATCAATCTATTAAGTGGTATTGATGTTTGGAACCCATCATGGACAAGCCTAACCAATCGATTTTATAAATTAATTCTCTTATAATCACTATTACACATTAAAATTAACCATTGAATAATTTAATGTCGAAAATTTTTAAATCTAAATACCATGGTTTTTTAATTTAATCATTGATGTGTAATTATCCCCTGTGACAACTCTTAAAAGTAACATTTGTGTGTGTGCACAAATCCCATATAATTTCCATCTCCTAGAGAAATAATGAGAATTGAATGTGCTTTCATTTTGAAAATTTTCTTTTCTCCTATAAGAATAGTGAAAAAAATTCGATGAAAGTTTTTGGAAAATTTTGAGAGTGTGGATATGTAATGATGAAAAATATTGATTTGATTTAAAAATAGTAAAATAATGATTGGATGTGATTGGTAGTTAGAAATGTGTGAAAATGAATAATTTTGAAATTTGTTAAGAATTTGTGATAATGATTAGTTTTTTTATATAAAAAAATGTGTATGTGATTGGTGAAAGAAAAATGAGAAAAAATGAAAGTGAAGAATAGTATATTTTTAGAAATTTTCATAAAAATCAATTAATTTGGTCAAAAAAATTTTCTTCAATTAAATGTGGGGTACCACAATATCAAAATGAAATAAGATAAAAATAATCCATATGTATGTATTAAAAATACTTCCTCCTTCTATCTTCTGATCTTTTCAATGGAATATTTGACTTCTAGAATGATATCTTTTTAAAACACAATATCAATAATAATTGATGATAAATATACATTCAAAAGAAAACTAATATTTTCCCCCTTTTTTTGCTATGCAGGCTAGTCCCCTAGCCCGCCCTTCAAAGTCCACAACCCATGCCTCATCTGGGCCTCTAGCTTCGGCGGTGTTGCGGTGAGCCTGACCCATTTTAACAATTATTTGCGTTACTATGACTAATTTGCTTTCAGATTAATGACTCTCACTTTATTTTTGATTAATAATCGTTGTAACCCCATGTGGCCATGCATGTAATGCAATCCTATGGAACAAGAAATCAAATTACAAATTTCGAGCAAAATCTATGGAATAATATTATATGGACTAAAGAACGAAAAGAATATATGATATATATGTATATATAGGTAGAATGTATCTTATATTAGTCAGTGTGTGTGTGTGTGTGTGTATATTGCCTTGATTTAATTTCTGATTATTGGACTATATATATAATTACTTTCCTCAAAATTCTTCGATTATGAGTAAAATAATTAAGTAGCTCATACATCTAATTTCATGAATAATATATTATATAGTTAATTCCAATAAATTAAGTAATTAATTATAACTGTATCATAGTTTGTTGTAATTATTTAGCAAAATAATGACGCATTTGTGTATATATATACTACCACATGCAATAGAAAAAAAAAAGAATTAAAGAAAAAACCATACTAATTAAGGAGTGACTGAGAAGAAAAGAAAAATAAAAGGTGGGGTGGTGTGTTTGGAGGAGAATTAATGGGAAAGATTGTGTTGGTGGCAGAGGGGCAGATGTGCTTATATTCAAGTGGGCTGCAATAAAGAGAGGGAGGCTAGGTCTAAATGATTTATTATAATGCTTAAAATTTTACCCTTTTTTTTTTTTTTTTTTCTCCCTCTTCATTTTTATCTTAGTTTCATTGTGTTGTGTGTTTGTGTGGAAACAAATATTTCATTCATTGTTAGACATAAATCCCATGCAGATATATGCACCTTGCTGATCTGCAGATTGCTCTGTGTGTGTGTGTGTTTTGTTTTTTGATTATTAATTTTTTTATGAGCACTGAATGAAATGGGCAGAGTTAAGGCTAGAAGAAAAGGAGGGTTTTCAATAACTCTTCTGATTCCCAATCTTTTTCCATTAATATTTGTTGTCCTTTTCTTCGAAAAAACTTTTGCCATTTCCACTTCATTAAACTACACAAAATATAGACAAGTTAGCAGCTTGAGACTAGCCAGGATTCAAAGGCACTTGGACAAGATTAACAAGCCTCCTGTCTACACCATTGAGGTATGTATACCTACAGTCACATCCGGAACAGATTTTTTATTCCACTTTTGGTATTCCATTATTTGAATGATGGACACGCACAAACATGTACATGTATTCCATTATGTGTTTAGTGGGATAAATTGCAATTTTAGGGTACAACAAAATTGGTCCTTTTCAAATTTCATATAGGAAAAATCAAATTGTATCTTTTAAAAAAAAACTCTCAGATTTAGTCTTCAATTCCTCGGAAAATCTCACGTAAATTGCACGTGAACAGAAAAAATAAGGGAATTCTTAAATCCCCAGGCAAAAAATAGAGTTTTGCTGATATAGTTGCAGAATAAGGTGTTAGAGTAAATACCAATATTTCGCCGGAAACACTAATTTGTTGCCTTAAATTCAAAAATCCACAATTTTTACATTCACGTGCAATTTACCTGAGAGTTTCTAAGCAATTTTGAAATTTCCAGCGAATAGCAAATTGAGTATTAGATGCGAGTGTTTTTAAATATACATGATGAGCCGAAAAAATTTGAACATGACTAAATTTGTTGCAATAGTTACAGGACTAAAATTGCAATTTATGCGTGTTTCGTGTATGTTATGTTTTTCATGATATGCTAATAAGTAATTATTTTTTGCTCAATAATTTTCCAGAGCCCAGATGGAGATATTATAGATTGTGTTCATAAAAGAAAACAGCCAGCTCTGGATCATCCACTTTTGAAGAATCACAAGATTCAGGTACGTTACCATTTCACAACACACAATATAGCTAAAAAGCACTCTTTAATTAAATTGAGAAAACGTGAAGCAAAAAACACCTCTTTCAGCTTTTCTTAAGCTTTTTCAACTACCACACGTCAAGGTCGGAGTATTTTTTTTTTTTTTGAAGATAAGGTCCGAGTATTTAAGTTTGATAATATATCTTATATTTTATTTTATAAATATATAAATATGTTCTTTGATTGCAAACCAAATATATGTTATTAATTTGCCACTTTGTTATTACTTAATCTAGTGATGGAGCTAAGGAGGCAACTACCCCTCAAAACCCCATAAAAATTTAAGCATAATATACTTTTTTTTTTTATAACTTTATAAAATTTCAAGACTTTTAACATTAATTGCTAAATAATTAATAACATATCTTTTATCTATTATACTTAAAAAAAAAAAAAACCACAAATCTTGCTCCATTCTTGACTTCAACAAATTTTAACATAGTACCAATGACAATTAATTAATGACCCAGAGAGTTCCACCAGAAATGCCAAAGGCCATGAAAATAGCCAAAACAAACAGCAGTAGAAGTGTAGATGGATCCAAAGGAGTGTGGCAAATGTGGCATCAAAAGGTCAATTGTGTCCAAAGGGGACAGTGCCCATCAGGCGTAGCACGGTGCATGATGTGCTGAGGGCCAAATCTTTGTATGATTTTGGCAAGAAACAACCCAATTTCTTGCCTCTTCCCCATAGCCGTCGGGCGACGCCCAGCCGCTGATGTTTCGAGCGGCAATGGCCATGAGGTATGCTAGTTTAATTAGTTTTTGTCTATATATTACAGTTACATACTTCAACTTTCTTTAAATATTACAATCAGCCAAACGAAAAGTTGGTGCTATTTAATATTTAAAACATTTAAGAGATGTAATTGTATATCTATTATTTCAATACACTAAATGAATATCATGTTTACAACATAATATCTTCTTATGCCACGTGAATTTTGTTTCAATGCGCTAGATATATGCCACATGTACATAATGACATCATCATCTTGTATACGGGACAATCACATGATAAATTTGAAACACGAGACGAAACACGCTCTTGAATTTTTCAAACCTCGTCGAATAAATCTCACCATTTCGCATATGCAAGTTTGTTTAATAAGTCACATTGATCTTTTATATTTTTTTTTAATAACGGGGAACGTCGCCACTATCAATTGAGTATGCATGTACCTGAGCTTGACGCAATAACCTGCAACCTTAATTTTTATTTGACAAAGACGCAATAGCATACACAACAAAGATCGGACGAGGTTTATGGGGCAAAATCGTCAATTAACGTGTGGGACCCATCGTAGAAACGCTGAGCGAGTTCAGCCTATCCCAGATTTGGGTTACTGCTGCTCCTTTGATGGCTCGAGATCTCAACAAAGATTGAAGTCTGGCTGGCAGGTATTCCTTCCAAATATATTCCTCCTTATATGCACATACCAATTTGCATATGTATTTTTTTTTCTTTAACTTATGCTCAATATTTTCACATTAATTATTAGAAACAACAAATATTATACAATAGAGTTTTATGTGACAAACATATGAGTATTTAAGTTTGAGATATGAGGAATGTTCATTTCTTTGATGATAATAATAGCATTAATGTTTCTATTATCACAATATATTCTCAATTATCTGGATCAATTTTTCTTTGATTGGGAAAAAATAATAATAAAATGATTGTTTATTATATTTTAAAATTGTGAAATTGAATTTCTGAAGATTTGATGGTTTTACTAGTCGGGTTAGTCCTGAGTCAGTATGGTGACAAGAGGCCAAGATTATTCACTTATTGGGCGGTCGATCTCTCTCCATCTTCCCACTTTCAACAATTTTGCGCATCTTAAATCGAAATATTAATGACAAATTACTATTAAAAAAATTAACTACAAAGAAAAATTATCATAAAACCATATAACTTTTCATTTTTTCTCCATATTTTTCCCCTATGAAATGAAAATACGATACTTAGCTTCACAATTATTACTGCAGAGTGATGCATATCAATCAACAGGATGCTATAATCTTCTATGTTCAGGATTCGTGCAAACAAATAGTCGAATAGCCATCGGAGCTGCTATTTCTCCGGTCTCATCCATCGATGGAAATCAATATGATATCACCATACTATTGTGGAAGGTTAGTAAAATTTGCTTTAAGCCTATTACAAGAAAAAAAAAAATATTATTGACAAAATTGAATTTATAACCAAATATATATGATTCACGTTGATTTTTTAACGAATCGCTTTTTTCACATGTTTAATAATGACAAGGGTCGAATAAAAGTTGTTACTATTGAAAATTAATTAGCGCAAAAATAAAACGTGCTAAGTTGTCTTTATTGTCAGTTAGTAGCATACATACAATTAAGGGTGACAAATCATGTCATCGTGTCACACTATCGTGTTTTCATGTTATCTATCTTATTTGATCTTAAATATAATAATAATTATAATTTTAACTTAATTTATAATTTCATGTCATGTTATGTCGTGTTGTGCTTTATCATGGAATTTGTCTCTGTAAGTCTGTAATAATGTTTGTAATCGTGTCGTGTCACCCATTGCCAGCCCTACATACAATGATATGTGTATGGTTGAATTGTGTCATTAGTGACAATTCAAATGCAATTCTTGTCACTAATAAATTTTATGAAAATTATTGTTATTGCATAACACAAAATTATTGTCACTTAATATATTGAGTGATAGACTAACATAATCTAGATTATTAACCTTCTTATGTGATGATCTTAATTATATAGGACCCAAGGTTGGGAAATTGGTGGATGGGCTTCGGCGACAACACATTAGTAGGCTACTGGCCCAGTGAGCTATTCACTCACTTAGCGGACCGGGCCACCATGGTTGAGTGGGGCGGTGAGATCGTAAACTCTCGAGCAACAACGAACACACATCAACTCAAATGGGCTCGGGCAATTTTGCCGAAGATGGGTTTGGGAAAGCAAGCTATTTTAGAAACCTAGAGATCGTGGACTCGGAGAACAGCCTTGGCTCGGCCCAAGACATAACAACCTTGGCTGAGAACACAAATTGTTACAACATCCAGAGCTCCTATAATAATGAATGGGGCACTCATTTTTACTATGGTGGGCCTGGGAAAAATCCATTGTGTCCATGAGCATGGAGAAAAACCCTATATATGCAAAAGGAAAAAAAATTCATAGGAATGTACTAATAGCATCATTCAATTGAAATAATAATTATTTGTAGTACAGAAAGTAAATTGTTATTTGATATCGTGGTATATTGATGTTCTTAATCGTAGATAGCAATATTATTAGTTTCCAAAGTTGACTTCTTCTTTATCATCTTTAATAATGAGTTCGGTTTATGAGGAGGAACAACCCAATTATTAGACTCAAATAATTGTAAAATTAATTGATTAAAAGTCTATACATTTTTTTTAGTTAGGTATAATGGGTCTAATTGGTTCATACATCATAAAACATTAGATCATAACTCACCCTTAAACTATATATGCATTTTGATTATTCTCAGTTTCTTCAATCATGACTTAAGTGTTGGAGGATTTTCGCCAAACCAATATCGACATCGCAAACCACTTATTGTACATGTCACAGGCGGTGAATCGCTCATTAGTTGACTTCAAGTTGGAAACTCGAAAGTAAAGTGATATTACATCGCTTCATTGATGAAAAAAATCCATGTCTTCACACAACCATTTTTAACACCATGGAACCAATTGATACGAAGTGAATAAATAAGTCAAATTTATTTTATTTCAATGATCTTGGAATACATAAACAAATTTGTCTAGTTACGTATTCCAAATCAACGAACAAAACATACACAAACCGCAGCTACACCATCAGGGTGAATGTTACATTTTCTGCCACATTCCCCAAATCCATTTTCTTCGCAATGCTTGTTGCGATCTTTGAATTTTGAACATCTCCCTTGAAGTGCAACCTCTTGATCCATACATGTCACTGAAAGTCGGCAACCAAAATTAATATTGTTACGAGTTATAATCGAACAACATACGACTATAAAAAATACCGAGCAATGAAGTCACAAAAATATTTATGATCATGTGTTAATGATTGAGAAATAATATTTATCAAATGTTAGAAGCAAGGCCATAAAAATTAAAACAATAAAAATAGGTTTTTTGGTTTCCATTTCTATGGTAAAACTATGTTGATTGTATCGAAAAGAAGATATATATACTCTCATGATTGCCATCAAAGAGAAAAAGTCTCTGCAAATCAATTCACTGGATGTCTCGGAAAGTCAGAACACCTTGAAGGTACATCTCAACTAACACTTCAGATTTCTTAAACTCTATTTTTGTAGATGGAACATGTATACAAGTTGAAGAAGACTCTGATGGTGAAGACACAAATATAGTTGAGACTTACATGGAGTTGTACCATGATTGGCTCAAACGAGTTCGGCAGATTAAATGTCTCAAGAAGAAAAAAGATCGTCTCTCTAAGAAGAATGATGAACAAAAGAGTGTAGTTGCTCGACCGGAAGCTTTACTTACCAAAAGAAATAATAAGGTGAAATCTAAATTAAACAAATCTCTTGATACTTTGAAAAGGTTAAACTCTAGTAAAACGAAACTCGATAAAATTCTTTCTTCAGGATGTGAAAATAAAATTTGACTTGGGTAATAAACCCCCGTGTTTGTGAAGGCTAAAGAAAGTGAAGAATCTTCAAATCATACAAAGCCTCTTTCATGAAAGTCTAAGCCGAGAACGTCACTTTATTTGTCAATACTATTTTGCTCCTCGACATATAAGGCCTTTTTGTCACAAACTGAAATATGACCATCTGTACAAAAAGATATCACACCAGATGTAATCTAAAATGTCACGACACTGTCACTATAACACTTCAAATAACACTAAGCATGTTTGGGTCCGAGAGTCTGAAATTAAATGTAATGTTGTTTATACCTATTTGGGAACTAATATTGCAGGTTCTTGGTACTTTGATAGCAAGTGTTCGTGTCATATGACTGGAACCTTAGAATATTTGATGGACTATGAGTTGTACGATAGTGGAAAGGTAAGATATGGAGGTGGAGCTAGTGGTAAGATTGTTGGTAAAGGGACTTTAAATGTTAAGGGTCTTCCTAAGCTTCGAAATGCGTTACATGTTGAAGGACTTACAGAAGGCCTCATAAGTATAAGTCAAATGTGTGATGAAAATTTGTATGTTAAGTTTGATAAGAATTCTTGTAAAATCTTTGATAATTCTAACATGGGTATTGTAGTTGGTATGAGGTTTCATGGAGAATTGTTATCATTTTAGTGAAAACCAACAAGTCATTGTGCGCAAATGATTAAGACTAATGATAAATCTGTGAATACTATTTTTGATTATCTGTTTGACATTGTAGGAAAAATTGATGAAGATAACACGACTTGCCTACTGAATTTGGCTAAGAATGTTGAGTCACAGTCTGAGTCAATTTATGTCACATATGTTGAGCAAAATATTACCATATATGGCATGGCATCTGCAAGCACATCTGGTTCGACAGAAACTGGAACTGATTTTAACTATGATTTCAAGGCAAACTTGAAAAGAGATGATTCAATTGCTAATCAATACAGAGATCCCCCGAGCATAATTCAAAAGAATCATTCAATTTCTCAAGTAAAAGTGAAGTATTTGAATGCATAAAACTTGAAGGAAAGAAAAAATAAACTATCGAGATATGATAAGACCGGTTTGTTTGTCTTCTACTTGCATGATGGTAAACTTTTTTGTCAAATAATGTATTTGATGATTTAAAAAATAATTTTTGGAATAATACTTTGCATGAATATTTTGATTGATTCACAAAAAATAAAAATAATTTTCCTTGTGACATCTTAGCCATTTATTGTGATAATTTTAATGCAATTGATATTTCAAAGAATCATATCCAACATTCTCTCACTAAACACATTGACATTATACATTGATTTATTCGAGATTTAGTTGAGAATAATATTGTTCGCATTGAGTATATTGGATTAGAAAATCGGTTAAGGACATATTCACCACAACTTTGGATTTTGAGAGGTTTTCTACTCTAAGAAAATTTATTGGTCTATGTGTTATTTGAAATATTACACGAGACCTGTTGTAACACTCCCACACACTGCATGTTTCTTTTTCTCTCTTTTAGTCATCGTGAATTTTAGGATCATATTGCATGTTGGGAACAATGTGTCATTATTTCAAATTAGTAACTAATGAAATTCACTTGGAAAACCTGTGAGTTGATTTTTACAAATTTACAAATTTGATAGTTATTCTAGTTGATGAGTTAAAAAAATATTTAGATCATCTTTGGAGGCCTTTGAGGGAAACAATTACCTACCCTTTATGTGCATCTATTCTTTGTGACCAATTATTACTTATACAAATTATTTAAAGAGACATGATCATGTGAAAAAGAGTTACCTTTGGCCTAGAGTGAAAGTTGTTGCTGGCTAAATTTGTCATGTATCTTGAAAAAGTAATGAAAAACTCAAAAATTCTTTATGCTAGGAAATCGGATTGCAATTCATTGAATGAGTACATGTATCTTCCTGGGTGTTACGACGTTATAAACGACAACGTTTGTGACATTTCATTACACAAAGATGCGTTCAATTTTCTCTCATATTCTTTCATTTCTTTTAGACATAAAATAAGTTGCATATCCTGGTTAATTTCATACAGATTGACCGAAACTTGGCTTCCTCATATATAATTTGTGATATTTATTTCTCTTCCTAACTTTTGAATTTTCGGAGTTTGGTGAAAAGTGGAGTTATATGTGGTTTGAAGGACTTTGAAGATTTGACAATATCTTACTCATAATTTCTATATCTTTGGTTAAGTGTGTCATTGATGTGTAAGATTATATCTCCATATTGTTGAGAATCCAAAAAATCTTTGATTTTTTATCATAATTTTCAATGCTTGTCTTCCAAAATTTTCAAAAACTTTTGATGCTTTATTATCCTCAAAATTTTCTAAATGAGAATTCAACTTTTTAGGGGAACTATACACGATTTTGTTACCTAAATAAGGATAAGCTTATGATGTTTTGACTGTATTTGATGATTGTTTGTCTGAACAAGTTGCTTGATGTTGAATTATGTCACTTTCAATTTAGGGGCAGGTTTTTGGATTTGAGTACGATATTAAGAATGGTATTTGATTTTGCTGTGATATCTATATGATATTTGTGTTGTATTATTTTATGTTAACATGTATGTGTTATAGGGGATGTTATGACATTCATAGTCCATTCTAACTAACATTCGAAATAGAGGGTTTATTCCAAAAAGAGGAGATTGTTGGAAATTTGTTTCCAGCTGATTTCTTTGTTGATCTCATTTGACTTTATTGCTTTGCATTTCTTGACAAAAAATGGGGAGATTGTTAGATATTTTTATCTCTTAATATTTTTTCAACGTGATTTTAAGGATGATATATATTGTGCTTATAGAATTCTTCCATGTATATTTGATTTGATTGGTTATGAGGCAGATTTTATTAGATATATATTAGGAAAGGTTTTGGTTAATATTGTTTCCTTCTTTATAAGATTTGATATTGATGTTGTATAGATAAGTAGGATTCTTTAGATACTTATCTTGTTTCCTAACTTTAATGTGATTTACTTGTCATATACTTGTGTATATATTGTTTCCATATTTGTGGGTCTCTTGAGGCACAAGAGAACGCATATATAAAGAGGAGGTCATCCTCTCATTCTTACACAATCATACACACGATAATAAGAATAGAAAAACGAGGAGATTCATACAAGAAAGCAAGAAGACATCCGAAATTTGAAAAAGTAATGTTGGGAAATTTATTTTATAGATTTTGATGAATGCCATGTAAAACTTAAACTAGAAAGTTAGCACCCCATTTTTCTTGTAATTTTCATTGTAATATATAGGGCTGGAAAAGCTGAGTCAAGTCGGTATGCTGAAATACAAGAAGTCATCAAGACCGAAGTGAAGACTCACATTGTGGAACAAATTGAATATGGCCAAGAAGGGAGATCAAGAACTTGACTGAAGATGTATCAGCTGAGGAACAGTTGTGTGAAGTGTCAGTCAATGTTAATTCAAGCAGCCAAATCTCAAGTTGAAAGTGACAGATGAGTCTTCAAATGATTGGAGCAGACTCAAGTCACCTGGGGAAAAAGGCAGCAACCAAGATGAGTTAACTGAAATGAATCCGTTGCATAGAAGTCAAGAACATTACTTAAATTAGTAATACTTCCATGATGCTAGGTCTTAAAGTGCTCATCCCAGATGCGTGCAAAAGGAATAAACCAATGGGAAGCACTGCACCTCGTGTCAGAACCTGAAAAGCTGCACATTCATTTAATACGAGGAAAGGTCCACATCAAAGATTGAAGACCAAGAAAAGACAAGCCAACGACCTCAAGTGTCTTTTGAAAATTAGCCTATCTCTTCAACGAGCAGATTTTTGAAAGTTCACTATAAAAGCTGAGGAAACTCATTGAGAAAAAGTTACCTTGCATAACTTAGAAATCAAGCATTATTCAAGCTATTAACCTACAAACATTCCCAAAGATATTTATGCAAATCCTCAAGCCTGAAACTCGAAGGAAATCAATCCAACACAAAGCTGTGAAGGAAAGACAACTTCAAACTGTTGAAGAGGAAACTTTTGAAGAATCAAAAGGGGTCTACTTTCCAAGGAGGATTGTAGGAAGGTTCAAGGTCGAACCAGTATCAAGTTATTGAAGGGCTTCGTGATCAAATCCAACAGCTTGAGAAAGTGAGTCAAAATAGTAGCAAAATTTGCCTGCGAAGAAGTTCGAGTCGGACGAGAAGCCACCGTGTGACCAAGGTTGTTTCTAGGATCGTTCACCGCTCAGAAACGATCTGTTACTTAGTGGATTCCTCCAGGAGTTTGAGAAGAGAGGATTAGAAGAATTACCCCATCTTCAAACCTCTATAAAAATCAACCGTGTTAAGTCTTCCGCTGATAAAACCAACACAACCAAGTTAAGTTTCAAGTTAAACAACTGAGTTATTCTATCAACAGATCTATCGAGTCTGTTGAGTGCCTAACTCTGCTGAATAACCAACTTAGCTGTCCCTCAAGGACTTAGCTGTTTGTGTTAACTCTGTAATTTCTTTAAAAGAACTAAATCGAAAATTTGGTAAGGTTTATTCAACCCCTCCCCCTTCTAAACCTTACTCACACCCCTTGGGACCTACAAATGGTATCAGAGCGGTTGGTTCATTGAGCCTTCCGCACTGGTTACTGAACTTGATCTCTATCTTTTCTAAAAGATTTTTAACACTTGTATTTTCAAAATCTTTCATTCTTAGCAAAGTTATTATCATGGAAGCAAATTTGACACGCATTCCTATGTTCACTGTTGAGGAATTTGATGACTGAAAATTCGTATGCAGGCTCATCTATCTGCTTTACATGATGAAATGTGGCTAGTGATAGAGGATGGGCCACTGCAAATACTTAAGGTGAACACAACTGTAAGAATAACAACTATAGTAGCAGAAGCAGATGAAGACAGACCAACCATGGTTGAAAAGCCAAGGACTGAGTGGACTTGCGATGACAGAAAGAGATACAACTTGGACAATGTGGCCAATAACATACTCTACAAGACATTGGACAAAGCAATGTTCAATAAAGTCAAATCTTGCAAATCTGCAAAAGAAATCTGGGATAAATTAACTTTAATTTGTGAAGGATCTGAGCAAATTAAAGAAAATAAATTGTCTATTGCTATACAAAAATTTGAAAATTTTAAAATGCTTACAGGTGAAACCTTGGATCAGCTGGATGCCAAATTCACTGAAATCACAAATGAGCTATCATCACTTGGAAAAAATATACACAAAAGAAAATGTGTATGAAGATTTTGAGAAGCCTCCCAGCTGAAAGGGAAATGAAGGTCATGGACCTGAGACATTCAATGAACCTCACAACAATATCCAATCATGAGCTATCCTCGGATCTCAAAGTTATGAGTTTGAGCCGAGAAGAAAAAAGAGCAAGAGGAAATAGTTGTACCTAAGACAATTTGCACTTATAGTCAAGGATGGAAAGAGAGTCAAGTAAAGGAAACCATAGACCAGGAGGAGATTGCCCTAATGGTCAAAAGATTCAACAAGTTCTTCAATAAGAACAATAAGAGAAATAAAGGTGAAACCTCGAGGAGACATTCAACATGTTTGATAAATGGTTTTATCATGATTTTGATGATTTTGTTTTTATACCAAAACAATGTTTTTAAAGGTTGTCCAAATACTCCTAAATGATTTTAAATGGTTTTAATATTTTCCGGAGTATTTCCTCAAGTTTATTTTTGACAAAATTGGACAACACATTTAATGATTTTGTGTCATTGATTTTTACATTCAAACTATGTTCCAAAATGTTGTCCTAATACTCCCGATCGGTCTAAAATGTTTTTACTATTTTTCGGAGTATTTCTTGGAGTTTATTTTCGATAAAATATTGGACAACACTTTTGTTTTGAGGCCAACCGGTCGCCCTATAGGGCAACCCGTGCACCAAGAAGAGTACGTTGAAACAAAAATTGAGCCTGGAGTGAAAAATAGCGGTCGACCGGTCCGTCACCGTCGCGGCCGCCTCGCCAGTGCGACCGGTGCACTGCAAGTTTGGTTTTGAAATAGAACTCCCGCCTTCGATTTTTAAGGTTGTCCGACCGGCCAACATAGGGGACGACCGATCGAACCCTACGTCGACCGGTCGCCCTGTGCAAAATGTTGATACGTTTATTTCAAACTCTATTTATGTGCAACCGGTCGCCCCTCTAGTTTGACACAGAAAAATCGACCGTTTGACAGAGACAACTTTCCCTTAATTTGTGGGATGGATTTCTAACATCTCTTTTCTTCAATTGTCTTGCAATTTTTTACAGAATTCATGTCCCCGAGAGGAGCCTATCATGTACAAGACATCTTCTATAAATAGAGGAAGAATTGAAGCAACACAACAAGAGAGAAAACTACAACACAACAAGATATACTCAAGAATACATTTGTTCTTACATTGTCTTATTTCTTGTTGTAATTTGCCTAGCTATTCACTTTCACATTCTTGAGGTCTAGACTTTTCTTGATTACACTTGCACTCTATTGTATTATTAATTATCGAGTTGTAATCTTGAATTTGGGTAATCATTCAACACCAGATATCCTTCTGAGTGTTCTTGTGGTAAGAACATACTTGGGTGATCTAGGTGTTAGGTGTAAGAAGATTGTGGTAATCTTCTTGTTGAGGTGTTAAAGAATTTGGTATTCTTCAAGGTTGAAGATTGTGGTAATCTTCACAAGGTGCCGTTGGAGATTGTGGTAATCTTCAAGTGAGATTGTGGTAATCTCAAAGGTGGTGTTCAAGAAGAGTGTGGTGCTCTTCAAGGTGTTGTTGTAAGTTGGTGTTGTATTAATTTTCGGTAAATTAATAAAATCCTTTTTTCTTTTTGAAATCCATCCCGGATATACTGGGGTGGTAGAGGATTAGGCCCTAGGTGGGTTGAACCTCTATAAATCAACGCGTGTTGTTTACTTCCCACACCTTTATTATTGTCTTGGCTTGTTTTGTTTGAAAAAGAGGGCGAAATCGAAAAGATGGAGATAATCTATTCACCCCCCCTCTAGATTATTGTAGCCGCTTGGACTTAGAAGTGGTATCAGAGCCAAACTCTTTGGCAAGCTTGTTTCACATCGCGAGTGAAGAGAAACGATCGTCGGCTACAAACAAAGCTCATCTTACCGGCACCTCCACCACCAAGCCACCACTATTTGATTCCAAAAATTATATATTTTGGAAAGAAAGAATGGAATGTTATTTACAAGGTTGCGGGTTCGATATTTGGAACGTCGTCATAAATGGAGAAATCATTCCAATGATAAACACACCACACACCTCCAAAGGCTTCAAAGAGCTCAATGATGAAGAGAAGAAAATCATCTCCTTAAACGGTAAAGCTCTCAATGTTTTGTATTGTTCATTTACTAATTTGGAATATGAACATATTGTAGGAATTCGATCGTCACATGAAGTATGGCAAAAATTAGAAACCATCTATGGAGTATTTGCAAATGAAAGGAGTCAAACAAAAACATCTACTTCTCAAAGTGATACAAAATCTCAAATCTAAGGAACAAGCCTCTTACAACTCCCAACTATGAAGAAGTTGAATATTGTTTTATGGGCATCGAAGAAGAAAACGAGGTATGTCTTAAACCCTCTACTTCTTATGATATTGTTATTCAAAATGATTATAGTGATTTGCAAAATGATTTTGATGATCTTCAAAATGAATTCCAAAATTTACTTGTTAAGTACAAAAATTTGAAAAAGGAATTCAATGTTTTGAAAAATGAAAATGATAGCTTATTTACTTCCTATGAATCACTATCATGTGCTCACACCACCACACTTGACAAGGTTAGAAACCTTGAGAAACAAAATAGTACTCTTGTTGAGGATATTAATTGCATGAAAAAGGATTTATCTAAATCCAACTTGAGTACCGATGAAAGTGTTGATTGTTGTGATAATTCGAAACTAGAACTTGATCATAAGCTTAATGATGTTAATCATATGAAAAAGAATCAAGTCTCTAAGCACATTGGTCATTATGCTCCTAAAGTTATTACTTGTTTTTATTGCGGTAAAAAGGGTCATACGGTAAATACTTGTTGGGCTAGAAATAGCTCTAATTATTGTTGGAGACCTAAAAGTCTCAAACCTAATCCTAAAGGACCCAAGCACTTGAGGGTACCACAAAATAGTGTTTTATTAGGTACCCGGCGAAATAATAATCGGAGAAAATTCATAGCGCCAAAAAGACATCAAATGACCAATTCATTTGATCAAAGGAGAAAATATTTTCAACAAATCAAATTTCCAAGAAGAGGATATAATCAAAAATGGGAAGAACACAATCCTTGAAAATGGCAAAGACATCATCAACAAGATGATTTTCAAAGAAGAAGAGACTATCTACAATGGGAAGAACAAAAATCTTGGAAATGGTGTAGTCAAAGAAGCCATCATCAACAAAGTGACTTCTCAAGGGGAAGATATCATCAACAATGGGAAAGACACAACCCATGGAAATGGCGTAATTGGTAAACCGTATCTCCCCATTTAAATATGCATTTTATTTTATTTCTATGCATGTTTTTATTTGTGTCTTAATTGCAAATGAGTTTTCAAGTATTTATTCTTTAACTAAGGTCTTCAATATATATTTGTGCTTTTAAAATATTTTTGAAAAAGAAGACCTTATATGATGTTTTTAAAACTCTTGTGCATTTTTGTAGACTAAAGTGTATTATCATCTCTTATGGATTTTTATGGCATGAGCTTACTTGTGATATCTCTTAGCCTACACTTTTATCATTATGATTTATGCTAGATTTGTTTTAAGAATTGTGTAGGATTTACATATTTTCACAAATGGCCATTTACGTCATTATTTGTCAAGAAAGGCATAAATTATCGAGGTTCGTTTACTTGTGTTATTCTTACTCTTATAGACTCGATATATGTATTTCCATGTGCCTATGTGCTTGTTTTTCATAGTATTTCATACAAGTGCCATTAAGAGGATTTTTAGATTTTTTGAAAGGCACTATTCGATATTTGATTGCACATATTTGCTTTGTCAACTCTTGTTCAAATATTTCTTATGAGGTCTCAACTATATGCTATCGGATTTTCAAATTTCAAAAGAGACCTTTGTAGCTCTCTTAAGCTTATTTGAACTTGCATGATTTATTAGACTCTTGATGATCTTCTAAATGCATAGTATGTGTTTCTTGCTTCATATATATAGTGTCTATTTCTACTATGCTCTTATGCAAGATATTTTGTGATTGATGATTGAGACATGTTCTTACACTTGGGCTATTTTTTTTTGCTTATATAAGCGATGCCATTAATAAGTTTATTAAGTTGTGTAAATGAGAAATGAAGTACTCCAAATATTAGTTACCTCAAAATACTTGGATGTAAATGTTCTATTATGAACACCTTAGATCAATTGGATGCCCCATGATGATAGTGATGAAGAAGATAAAAGGGTATTCCTAACAAACTCGATGACCAAGGCAACATTGGTCGAACTAAGGCGAGGTTAGTAGCTCGAAGGTATTTTCAAGAAGAAGATATTTTTCCAAGTCAATGCAAGGTGAACCTAAGATGATCATGATGAGGGAAGCTCAAATTTGATCATTGGAATTCAAATTACTCAATGTCAAGAAGATGGTTATATTTCAAAAGAACTCTTGAAGGAGTTAAGCATTGAAGAAAGAAGAACTATCTCAACCTCTATGGCTAAAGATTGACAAAGGTTGAGAAAGGCATATCGGCCGACAAACAAATTTGAGGTATGTTTTCTTGTATTATTTCTATAGACTCGACATTCCATATGCCTTATGTCTATATGCTCGACTTCAAAAACTATCCCAACGAATCTCATTAAAGTGTCGTTAAAAGAAATTTTCAAATATTTGAAAGGCACTTCTTCTTATGACTTGTATATCCATAGTTTTAAAACGTTCTTAGTTTTTGGGATAAAAGTCCGGTATTTATTATACGGTTTTCCGTATTCAAAATATAGTTCGTCATAATCGAACTAAACATATTGAGATCGGATATTTTTTTTAAAAAAAAAGGGGATTGAGTTTTTAACAAAAACTTGAGATGTGTTTAATTCCGTCTCAAGGATAACTCGCGGACTTTTTAATCGTTAACCGCTGAGTATTTTACCTCATTTCGAGCTTGATTATGACATAATGTATATTGAATGAGGTGTACGTTTGCATTTTGCACGTTTTTAAAACTTAGGGGCGAAAAATCGGATTTTTGGATCAAACTTTAGATTTTTAGACAGAACTCAAACAGTGGGCTGACTGGGGCAAGGCCGACCGGTCGCCCATGCCGTCGACCGGTTGCCCTTGCCCATGACCGGTCGCCCTAAGGGATTTTTTGGTTTAAAATGGTTATGTTTTCCAGACTTAGCATTTTTGGCTTTTTGGTTCATTTTTCGTCCCCTTTGCAAATTTCACACACAATTAACTTCAAATGAGTTTTGTTGCATGAATTACATAGTTTGGGGATTATCTAGCTCGATTATCATCATCAATGATCGTCTTTACCGATCAAATGGTAAGAATTCTACTTCCTTAATCTCAATTGGGTTGAACCCTTGAGAACTTGGACTATATGTACTATCTTGATGAAATTAGTATATGTTTGTGATGAGCCTATTGATTGTTGATGAATGATATTTATTAAATTGCATTTGGTGATGAAAAACTTGGCTTGATTTCATTTACAAGGGCTATATATATATATATATATATATCTTTTTTCAATTTTGACGCCCGCCAAGTGTTCGATAAAACGTTTCAATGAAAAATTCATCATCTACATGATTCTCTCGATTTTAAAAGTCTTATATATTTATAGAGATCATGTTTTGCTTATCAAATGATATTTCATAAGCTTCTACAAGTCGTATAATTCGACTCTTCCCTCCTATTTGGTTTAAGAGCTTCAATGTTCAAAATAGCTCGATACATCGGTTGAGTTGCGCACTTTGATATGAATATATGATGTATTTATCGTACTAACATTCTTTTTGATGATTCCAAAGGGGGAGAAACAGGTTATAAGCTCTTTAGCTCAAAGAAGCTAAGATAAGCTTAACGAAAAGAAGTTATAAGCCATGGCTTCTTATAGCCATAAGTTGTGGATCATTTTAGTCCACTTGGTGCATTATGGTTATGTATGAATCATGGTCCATTGGTTGTAGTATGGACTTATATACGGTTCTAATGATGTCTCTTTGACAGGGGGAGCTTTTAAGTTTTTGATACTTAAGCTCAATATCGAAAAGCTAAGATTTTAGCTTATGTTGAAGTTGCTTCTATATTACTTTTGTTGTGCATGTTGATAGGGGGAGCATTTGCTATATGTGTTTGAATATCTCTACTCCCATCCTTGCGTTTATATTGCACGGAATGTTGTCGCTCTCAACGGATATTCATTTTTGACCAGAAACTTGTTTTTGTTTTCAAAATCGCCTCTCAAAATTGTTTTGATTTCAAAATCGGTCTTGTTGAATTGTTTTGGTTTGTAATCATCAAAAAGGGGGAGATTGTTTGATAAATGGTTTTATCATGATTTTGATGATTTTGTTTTTATACCAAAACAATGTTTTTAAAGGTTGTCCAAATACTCCTAAATGATTTTAAATGGTTTTAATATTTTCCGGAGTATTTCCTCAAGTTTATTTTCGACAAAATTGGACAACACATTTAATGATTTTGTGTCATTGATTTTTACATTCAAACTATGTTTCAAAATATTGTCCTAATACTCCCGATCGGTCTAAAATGTTTTTACTATTTTTCGGAGTATTTCTTGGAGTTTATTTTCGATAAAATATTGGACAACACTTTTGTTTTGAGGCCAACCGGTCGCCCTATAGGGCAACCCGTACCTGAAGAGTACGTTGAAACAGAAATTGAGCCTGGAGTGAAAAATAGCGGTCGACCAGGCGCCTCTCAGGCGTCGGCCGTCGCCGCCCGCCTGCGTGCGACCGTGCCTACAAGTTTGGTTTTGAAACGAACTCCCGCTCTTCGATTTTTAAGGTTGTGCGACCGCCAACATAGGGGACGACCGGTCAAACCCTACGTCGACCGGTCGCCCTGCAAAATGTTGATACGTTTATTTAAACTCTATTTCTGTGCGACCGTCATCCTCTAGTTTGACAAAGAAAAAAATCGACCGTTTGACAAACAGACAATTTTCCCTTAATTTTGGGATGGATTTCTAACACTCTTTTCTTCAATTGTCTTGCAATTTTTCTGACAATTCATGTCCCCAAGAGGAGCCTATCATGTACAAGACATCTTCTATAAATAGAGGAAGAATTGAAGCAACACAACAAGAGAGAAAACTACAACACAACAAGATATACTCAAGAATACACTTGTTCTTACATTGTCTTATTTCTTGTTGTAATTTGCCTAGCTATTCACTTTCACATTCTTGAGGTCTAGGCTTTTCTTGATTACACTTGCACTCTATTGTATTATCAATTATCGAGTTGTAATCTTGAATTTGGGTAATCATTCAACACAAGATATCCTTGTGAGTGTTCTTGTGGTAAGAACATACTTGGGTGATCTAGGTGTTAGGTGTAAGAAGATTGTGGTAATCTTCTTGTTGAGGTGTTGAAGAATTTGGTATTCTTCAAGGTTGAAGATTGTGGTAATCTTCACAAGGTGCCGTTGGAGATTGTGGTAATCTTCAAGTGAGATTGTGGTAATCTCAAAGGTGGTGTTCAAGAAGAGTGTGGTGCTCTTCAAGGTGTTGTTGTAAGTTGGTGTTGTATTAATTTTTGGTAAATTAATAAAATCTTTTTTTCTTTTTGAAATCCATCCCGGATATACTGGGGTGGTAGAGGATTAGGCCCTAGGTGGGTTGAACCTCTATAAATTGACGCGTGTTGTTTACTTCCCGCACCTTTATTATTGTCTTGGCTTGTTTTGTTCGAAAAAGAGGGCGAAATCGAAAAGATGGAGATAATCTATTCACCCCCCCTCTAGATTATCGTAGCCGCTTGGACTTACACAACACCCTTCAAGTCAAGGGAAGATAGGTCACCCAAGAGAGCTGAGCATCAAAGAGTTGAGTATCAGAGAGCTGATAACCTAAAGACAAAAAGAGCTGATCAAAGAGCTTAAAACCTATGTTGGAATTGCAAACAACCAGGACATTTTGCAATTGACTGTTCCTATCCACCAGTCAATAAATACAAGAATGAAGAAGAAAGAAAAGTCTTGAGAGAAATAAGACAGAAAAGAAGAAAACCATGTTGGTGGTGAAACTATTTGAGACAACTAAGTCTAAAAAAGCGAATGGACTCGAGAGAGTAGTGAAGGCGACTACTCAAGTGATTATGAAGAAGAAGCAATGATGTGTCTTATGGCTAAAGAACAAGATCAACCAGACCAAGAAGATGAGGTACACTCTAACTCATCTCATTCAGATTCAAGTGATTGTGACTGTGACACACACACTTCATCACCCACTGATCTTTATGATTCATTAGGCAAAATGATGAAAGACTTTGAGCACATAAAATCTTCACACACACTTATAAATGAGGAAAACAGCCAACTCAAAAGCCAAAACTCACATCTGACTAAGGAGCTGAGTACTCTAAGTCACATAGCTGATGAGAACAAAGAGTTGAAGGCTGAGAATGCCAAACTAATAGCAGAGATAGCTACTATAGAAAAGAGAGAAAATGATCTTAAAAATGTAATTGCCTCATTTATAAAGGCATCCAAATCATTTGATGACCTTATCATGAGTCAAAAAGAATGTGGAGATAAGACAGGCATAGGGTTCAATTCCTTTGTGCACAGTCAAACTCCTAGAGTGATTTTGGAAAAGGGATCGTCAAGCAATGAAGCATCCCAAAAACCCAAAACACCAAATATTGCACCCACATTCATTCCAAAGCACAATCACAAACAAACTGGCCTTGGTGGAAAGGAAAACAGCCAGTTGAGTATGCTGAGAGGACAGCTGAGAAGAAATCCAACAAAGTTCCTCAGCAAACTCCAATTAGAAAGTACTCTGTGAAGAATAAACAGAGCTACCAAAAACCCCAGAAGTTTTATCAAAGAAACAAATATGATGGGAATGGTAGAAACTACCCAAGCCAAGCTGATTGGAATAATGTGAAAAATCAGCACAGACCAATGGAATACAAGCCTAGATGGCAAAGACCTAGACTTCAGCAAAGGTCATTCCAAAGGCAAAAGAGCTATTATCAGCACACATATGCACCCAGGCAATACACTCAGAAATATCACAACTACCCAAAGAAAGCAATTGCTAAAACACACACATAGGCATACAGACAAAAGAGACAGTTGTATGAACCTAAAGCCCCCAAGCAATTTGCCAAAGTAAATTATGATTATGGCACAAATAGATGGCAAGCTCTTAGAGTCAAGTCATTTGGCTATAGATTGGTTGGATCATCTTACAGCACTAACCCCTCGGGACCCGGCAAGTATGGTACCTAAAACTAATTTCCTTGATTGCGGGTTCAAGGAACAATGAGTGCCAAGGAACCTGGTACATGGATAGTGGATGTTCCAGACATATGACAGGAAACAAGAAAAATCTGTCAAGATTCAAGGAGATTAGAGGTGCAAAAGTCATATTTGGAGGAAATGAAGCTCCAGGGAAAATAAAAGGCACTGGATCCATCAAAAAGAATGGATTAGAAATCACAGATATTGCATATGTTGAAGGCCTCAACTTCAACCCAACTTAAGCATCACCAACTCTGTGACAAGGGCTACAATGTTGGATTCAATATGAGAGTGTGCCAGATTAGAGATACGGAATCAAATGAAATAGTGCTGCAAGGATCAGGACACAAGAATATGTATGTGGTAGACTGGTCTACTGCCACACCAAGCACCTGTCTGTTAGCAAAGAGCACATCCGAATCAAGTTGGTTGTGGCACAAGAAGCTGAGTCATCTGAACTTCAAGACAATCAACAAGCTTGCAAGGAGTCATCTTGTGGAAGGATTGCCAGACTCAGTGTACAAGAAGGAAAGTGTATGTGATGCATGCCAGATGGGAAAGCAAATCAAATCTTCCTCCAAGAAGAAGCCTAGTCCTTCTTCAACAAGGATATTGCATCTTTTGCATATGGATTTATTTGGTCCAGTTGAACCAAACCAAAGATAAGTGGAAAGAAATACACCTTAGTGGTGGTAGATGATTATTCAAGATATACATGGACAATATTCATGTGCAAAAAGAAGAAACTTTGCGAAGTTAATCTCGGTGATGAAAAGAGTTCAAAATGAAAAGAGCCAAACCATTATAAAGATAAGGTCTGATAGAGGAACTGAGTTTGTTAATGGAATAATAACTCAGTACTGTGTTGAAAATGGTATTACTCATGAGTTATCTGCAGCAAGAACTCCACAGCAGAATGGAGTAGTTGAAAGAAGGAACAAAACTCTCAAGGAAGTCGCAAGGACCATGTTAGCTGAAGCTGGATTGTCTAAGAGATTTTGGGCTGAAGCCATCAACACTACATGCTATACTCAAAATAGATGCATGATAAACAGGCAATTGACCAAGATTTCCTATGAGATATGGACAGGGAGAAAGCCAAATGTTGCATATTTTAAGATATTTGGATATAAATGCTTCATCCACAACAATGGCAAGGATAATCTAAAAGCTTTTGATGCTAAAGTGATGAAGGTATCTTTTTGGGATACTCAAATGAGCAAAAGCCTATAAAGTCTTGAACAAAATGACTATGGTCATAGAAGAGTCTATTCATGTGATTTTTGATGAACCTAATGTGAATGGAGAAGACATTGAAGAGTTAGTTGATAAAATCAATCACCAACTATGCGAGAAAGTCCTTATGTTGAAGTCAAGTAAGAGTAATCAACCAAGATGAAGATGAGATAGCTGAATCTCAAAGACAATTTGGAAAGTCTACAAATGAATGAAAGAGCTGATGAACCCAAACCCAAATGACTTACTTCAACTTGATGTGAGATGGGCCGAGAGACCATCCACGAATGGTTATTGGAGATGTTAGAGATGGTGTAAGAACCGATCGAGCTCGGCAAGAAGCAATGTTCACTTGTTTTATTTCCCAAATAGAGCCAAAAGATGTGTTTCAAGCATTGGATGACACACATTGGATTCAAGCCATGCAAGAAGAGTGAATCAATTTGAAAGGAACAAAGTATGGGAATTGGGCGAGACCAACCCATCAAAATATTATTGGCACAAAATGGGTTTTTAAAACAAGATGAATGAGGAAGGATTTGTGGTTAGAAAAAAGCAAGATTGGTAGCCAAAGGGTATTGCCAAGAAGAGGAATAGATTTTGATGAAACCTTTGCTCTGTTGCAAGATTAGAAGCAATAAGAATGTTTCTTGCCTATGTTTCACACAAGAACTTCACTTTGTATATCAAATGGATGTGAAAAGTGCATTCTTAAATGGATCATTAGAGGAAAAGTCTATGTTGAACAACCTCCGGTTTTGAGCGGAAGACTATTGTGATAAGGTGTACAAGCTCAAGAAAACATTATATGGATTGAAACAGGGCACCAAGAGCATGTTATGACACATTATCTCAATTTCTAATCGATAATGGATTCACCAAAGGCAAAGTGGATAGAACACTCTTGAGAATTCAAGATGGAGAGAGTATCTTTGCTTGTTCAAATATATGTGGATGATATCATTTTTGGATCCACAAATAAAGAGTTGTGTGATAAGTTCTCAAACCTCATGCAAGGCAAATTTGAAATGAGCATGATGGGAGAGTGACTTTCTTCCTAGGACTTCAAGTTAAGCAATTGAAGGATGGAACTTTAATAAGTCAAACAAAGTACACCGAGATTTAATGAAGAAATTTGGTATGGAAGAAAAGTCTTACGTGAAAATACCAATGAACACATCATCAAGATGGACATGGATGCGAGATGGTAAGGCGTCAGAGATCAAACAAGATATAGAGCACTTATTGGATCAACTGCTCTATTTAATGGCCAATGAGACCACACATCACCTTTGCATTAGGTGTATGTGCAAGATTTCAATCTACACCAAAGGAGAGCCACATGACTGCAGCTAAGAGAATCCTAAGATACTTGAAGGGATGCCAGGAAGTTGGTTTATGGTATCCAAAGGAAGGTGGATTCAAGCTTATTGGTTACTCAGACTCAGACTATGTTGGATGTAGAGTTGACGGAAGAGTAATACTTGGGTACATGTCAAATGCTTGGAAACAGTTAGTTTCCTGGTTTAGCAAGAAGCAAAACTCAATAGCCACATCCACAAGTGAAGCGAGTACATAGTTGCGGTGCAAATACAGCCCAAGTCTTATGGATAAGACAGCAGCTGAGAGATTATGAAATTGAAGAAAAACATATTCCAATTACGTGTGGTAACACAAGTGCTATTGCAATCACTCGGAATCTTGTGTTGCATTCAAGAACAAAGCACATTGATGTCAGATATCATTTTATAAGAGATCATTTTGAAAAGAAAGACATCACTTTGGAATGTATCTCAACTGATAAGCAGTTAGCTGACATATTCACCAAGCCCTTATGTGAATCAAGATTTGAAGAGCTTAAGCATGAGCTAGGGTTAATTGAGCTGAGTTAACACTCAGAAGACTCAATCAGAAGAGATGGAAGATAAGAAAGTAAGAATTGAATAAGTTTTTCACATCAGCCAAGTGAAACGGCCATATCGGAAAGTCAGCTGTATCAAGTTAGTTGACAGCTGAGTCGCTTAATGAAAAGAGAGAAGAATAGTTAAGTCATTTTTGAGATAAGCTGAGTCATTTATGAGCTAAGTGACAAAACCGCATCGTTTTAAATGAACGAAAATATTTTTAAGGATGACATCGGTAGTAATAATGACGCACAGTCAAAAAGTCGCACATTAAGCATATGATTAGATATAAATGTTGTCGCATTAAATGCAAGGAATTAAATGCGAGTTTAAATGCGTTTGCTAAAATCTGAACTATTGATTTTGATCAAAATTTCAAAATCCAAAGACCCGCCCTTACATAACCCTTTTATACACATTTCTTTTAGTTTTCTCTCTTACCTTCAAAAACTGCTTCATGTTCAAGCAAAAGAAAGCAGGCTATTTTCTCTCTCTGAAGACCCTAAGTGTCCTCAAACCAGATTCTTCAAGTTTTAATCGGTAAAATTCTCTAAAAATGGCACCTAAGTTTGATTTCGTCAAGCTATCGAAGCAAATCCACTCAGGATCATCAGTGGATTTCGAAGGCATGGTAAAGCAGGGTTCTGATGAAACCCTATTGAAGAAGATTGTTGAAATGTTGGAAAAGTCAGGTCTTAAGGCTTTTTTGACTTTGGAATACTCGCACACCTACCTAGAAGAGGTGGCGCGATTCTACGTTAATGCGGAAGTGTAGGGCGAAGGGATCAAGTCTTACATCCACCACAAGGACATAATGATAGCAGTGAGACCTTGCGAGCACTGTTTGTTTCCGTCGGAAGGCATGAAAGAGATATATGAAGCTGATGTTTACTTTGCTGCTGCATGGAAAGAGATAGCCAAACCAGAGTGTGTTGCTAAGATGGTCTACACAGCTGAGAAGAAATTGCTAAAGGACGCCTATCACAAGTTGATGGATGTCGTCTCCAAGTGTGTAGACATGAAGTTTGGCAGCTTCAACCAGCTGTCAAAGACTAAGCTGATCGTCATGGCTACGATCATGCAGGGCAAGAAAGTCAACTTGGCTGAGTTTGTGTACAACAGACTCTGCCAGAACGTTGTAAATAAATCATTCAAGGAAGACGAATCCTTTGGAGGATCTCTTGGTTATGGCCTGGTGATTGGCCACCTTATGGAAGTGAATGGCATTCCCTTCCCGACATGGAAAACCTTTCCATGTCAACAAGAAGATGTTTAGTCTCAGGAGCCCAGAAGAGAGCCCACGCGAAGAGGGCGGATACAAGTGAGGGGGAATCAGCTGAACTCGAGGAAACAGCTGTTACCTCTCCCCCAAGAAGAAAGATGCCCCTACAGCTGTGAAGAAGAAGGTTGCCCCTGCAGCTAAGAAAAAAGAGTCTCCTGCCCCTGCAGCCGAGGCTGAGAAGGAACCTCAAATCCCTTCTCCAGCCATACGGAAGAAGAGGACTGCCAAATCCAGGAAGGCAACTCCCTCTAAGAAGGATGCCCTGGCCCCCGCCGCCAAAGAATCGAAAGAAGAAGAAGAAGAACCGAGAAATTCCTCCTGGTTCGGACCAAAAAGAAGACTTTTCAAGCATTGAGCTTGAAATGACAACTGAATCCACCTCTCAGCTGGAGAAAACACCAGAGACTGCTGAAGCTCAGGAAGTGCAGTCTCCTGAAGTGATAGATGAAACTTCCAAGTCTGCTGAGGATGATCAACAGAGGCCTTCAGAGACCAGTACATGAAGAAGACAACGAGGATAATGTAGCAAAATGAGACAACCGATCACCCACTCCGAAAATGTTGTGTCTCCTCCCCTCTCTGATGATGTTGAAGAAGAAGAACGAAATATCTTGCCTTCAATCCCAAAAAATGAAGGACAAGAAGAGGATGACAACGATGATGTGATCATGTACTCTCCTCTGTATCCAGATATTCAGCATCTCGAGTAGAGTGGGGAGATGGAAGATCACTCAAGGCGCGTTTTGCTCGCCCGAATATTCTCGAAGAGAAGAAGGAATTGCTGCAATTTCATCTTCAAGATGAAGATAAGAAATATTCTACACATCTTCAAGGAAAAAAAACAAGCCAAAGCAGCCGAGGAAGCACAAGCTCTCGAGAAAGCCAAAATATGCCCACTTACTGGAACTCTAGAACACACTCACCCTCATTTGGATGTGTTCTCAGAGAGTGATAAAGATATGGATCCCATTGCTTTGCAGTGAAAAAAGTCGAGATATCACGCGAGCTCGACGGAATCCAAAATAATGCATGAGCAGCAACTGTCGGAAGGACCAGCAGAGTCGTCTCAATCTCTTCTGCAAATTGACCCATTGGGAGTGGTGCAGCAGATTGCCACATACATCGCTGTATCCACGTCCCCTGTGCTATCGGAAGATGGGTCTAAGGGATTTAGCAATGAAACTGGGACTTTGGGCACCCGATTTGAGCCAACCCCTACTAAAGGTGTTTTACCACCTGCCCCGACGGCTGAGAACTCAATGGAAGAAGCCATGAGTCTGGAGAAGAGTGACCCCATCCTCAGTCACTCAGCTGGTGTGCCAGTTGTGCCAGTTGTGCCAGTTGAGGGGGAAACTCACTCCACTGCATCAGGGTTGGAGGATGCTGTAGATGACTCTATATTGAAGGTTTTAGGGTTTAGGGTTCAGGGTTAGGGTTTAGGGTTAGGGTTTAGGGTTTAGGGTTTAGGTTTAGGGTTAGGGTTAGGGTTCAGGGTTTAGGGTTTAGGGTTTTAGGGTTTAGGGTTTAGGGTTAGGGTTCAGGATTCAGGGGTTTAGGGTTTAGGGTTTAGGGTTTAGGGTTTTAGGGTTTAGGGTTTAGGGTTTAGGGTTGTGGATTCGGGGTTTAGGGTTTAGGGTTTAGGGTTACAAAGCTTTGCGGTGAGGTTGAGACACAACATTCATCATGTTCAAAGCCGAATCGAGGCACATGATGGAAATGCTCCTGGAGTTAACACTCTGGGCAATGAAAGTGCATCCTAGGGGTTGAGACTCCTGTGGATGCCAATGTTGAAGACCGTAAGATAAACCAAGCAGGTTTTATCATTATCGAAGGGAATGTTTTAAGGCCTCATTTAGAAAAATCCGCAGATTGAGACTCGGTTTGGAGGTAGTGAAGGCCCAAGGGAGGTTGAGACTTCCCAGGTAAAGCTCAAGAGACATGAACATTCATCATGTTCAAAGCAATGAATCGAGAAGGAGATAAGTGCACTTCATGACTCTAGGAGAATCCCGACATATCATTTAAAGTCTTGAAGATGAAGAATAGTCGAGTCCACACATGTTGCACATCAAAAGGACCCGGTGAGGATGTTCTCAAGAATACGAGTCGGTCGAGTTACAAAGCTACTTCGTCAAACATTCAACTTCGATGATGAACCAAGCCCAGGTTTTATCATTATCCGATGACGCCGATGTTGCAAAATGAGAGGATCGATACTTCATTTAGAAAAATCCACCGAGGCCGAAGAAGTTGTTAAGGCATGTTCCGAGGCTCGATCATGCCGGGGAACCCATTCAAAAAGCCCCAAGTCAAGATGTGAAACCGAAGGATCATCTGCGTTAATGAGCTCCCCTCGGCGGGGTCAAACAGCTTCCGCTGACATCGACGACTCCACTAGAAACATCACAGGCACAAACCGCACAAACAATCCCATATGTGCGAGATGATGCTTTTGAACAAGTATTTCCCTTTTCTATCGAGTTACCTGAGCTAGAAGAAGAGACTGCTAGAGAGACACGACGATACACTGTTTGAGAAGATCATGTAATCCCTACAGACTCTATTGTGCCAGCAAACTTTGACTTTGATGCAGAATGGCCGGCAGCTGAATACAGTGTGATAGCTGAGATCCGTGAAGTCTTCAAGAAGATCATTGAATAGATTGAGAAGATCCAATGGCACCAAGCCTCACTTGACTTACGACTGGACAACAGAGATGCCACCCTCACAGCAGATTTGAGAGGGATAGTGGTAAGGATCAGGGAGTGGTCTCAACAACAGAGTGCTATGCGATACGAGCAAGTTCGCTATTTCAAGGCGTTATACAATAAGATGCTTGTTTGGAGTGCTGGCAATGCTGATATGAAGCAGAGGATGCAGGCATAAATTGAGAGGTTGCATGACTCTCACAAAACAGAAATGGAGCTACTGCGTGAGTTCCAACGAAAAGAAGTTCTACATCTTGAGGAGACCATGAATGCAAAAACTTCAGCCTTCTCATGGCTGAAATGAAACTGGTGGCAACCGAGTCAAAAGCCACTCGTTCAGAATTTCGGACAGCTTATGCCGCAGCAGACTCCAAGTAGAACTCAACTCTCAGTAGACTCGACTTCATGCTTGCAGGCATGTTCCCTGGGGTTCCTCTCTCCTTTGATGATGCCAAAAAGGGGGAAGAGGAGTCCCTAAGGAGCATAAAAGAAGAAAAGTTGAAAGAATCGAAGTCAAGATGTTTTAACATCTCGAAGATGAAAACTTTATGTACCATATTCATGAATGAAAAGAATTCCTAGGTTAAGAAGAAGAAGGTATGGTCTCTTGACCTGTTATTTATTGAGACCTAGATTTTTTAATATGTTATAAAAGAGGAGGAACGGGAAAATCAAAAGATTTGACGTTAATGATAGCTGAAACCCCTCAGCAGGGTCATGTTACGGCCTCAATTATCAGCAAACTTCCAGTGACTCTGCCGATCGAACACTCTGTTGTACCCATGTTGGAGAAAAAGAGAATCATAGAAGTAGGGATGGAAGAGTTCGACAAAAGGATGGATGCCCGCATTGAAGAAGTGTTGAAACAATCCGGTGGCATTCCGGCAGGGAAAGATCAAGATGTTATTCCAGACAACGGATCCGAGCCAAGATCAGTTGAAGAATTCAAGACGCTCGAATCGAAATGCTACTTCCAAAAGATGTCTCTAGCCCAAACCTAGGATCTCAGAATGGGAGAAAAACTCAATCAAAATCTCTTACATTGTGCGAAGAAGGCGATAGTAAAGACTTGAGAGTTTGAGGTGCAGAAAACAACCACTCACCGACAAGCGAAAGACTCTGTGTAATATACACCCAGAGGAGGAGGAAGAAGTTGTGGTGGAAGAGGTTCTCGACCTCGTCAAAAACCCAAGAAAACTGAATATGTAGATCCAAGAAAAAGAGGAAGGATCTACTGGGCTAGGTATGATGAAGTGGAAAACTTGGAAGTGGAAAAGAAGAATCTAAATGTTTGTAGTGTTCTTGTGTAGAGAGAAGACAGAAGATGAGAACAAAAGGCAAACAAAGCAATGGATCGATAGGAAATAGAAGGATGATGTTTCTAAAAGAAGCTTATGAAAAGAACAAAGAAGAAAGAATAAAGAAAAAGAAAGAAAGTTGATGACTTCGACAAAGCTGATGAGAATAGAAGGAGGCAGCGAAGGCGTTGAAGTATTGTTGCGAACCTTTCATGTATTTTACTTATGTAAATACATTTTTGTAAGTTATCTATATACTTAGTGAAGGTTTCTGTAATTTTTCACTTTGTATTTATATCCTAGCACATGATGTCCATTTTTTGCTTTAATATAGAATGCTTTGATAATAAATATAAAATGTCAAATGTGTAAAGGACAAGAATGCTATGATCAATAAAACAATCTATTCAACGCATACATTCTTTGTTCTTAATTGTCTATATGTATCTTTGTTGTTTACATATTGCTTAATGTTTTTAAGTTTTGGCATCAAAAAGGGAAGTTGTTGTGAAATTTATTTTATAGATTTTGATGAATGCCATGTAAAACTTAAAATAGAAAGTTGACACCTCATTTTCCTTGTAATTTTCATGTAATAGATAGGGGAAAATGATGAGTCAAATCAAACTATTTTAGCCTTGAAATACAAGAAGTCAATCAAGATTATTTATATATTTTTTTTTTTTTTGAAAATTATTTTATTTTATTTTATTTTATTCTTCTTCTTGTTCTAACATTGTTTTTGTTAAGTGTTTAGATAGTACATGATCACGCGTTCCCGATCTACCCAACCAATACCCATTGATTTGGAAATCAAGAAAACATGGAAGAACTAAGGAAAAGATCTAAAGTAATGGCGGAGGAATAATCGATCACGTTCTAATGCCGTGAATAACATGGAAGAAAAGAAAAGATCTAAAGTTAATGAGGAGCGCCCACCTGGGGCAGACGTACAGGACCGAATAGTGGAAAGGCGAGAAGGCGCTAGGGACTACTTCACCGGAGGTAAGTCAAACTTATGGGGGTGTGGCCCATCTGCCGATCAACGCGAACAACGTTGAACTAAAACCATCATTGATCCAGATGGTGTCACAAAATCAGTATGGGGGCAGAGCCATTAAGGATCCAAACGCGCATCTGGCGCACTTTTTAGAAATTTGCGATATTGTTAAGATTAATGGTGTTTCTGAGGATATCATTCGATGCCGCCTTTTCGCATTCTCTCTACGCGATATGGCTAAGGGATGGTTATGCTCTCTAACACCACCAGCTGCAAATTGGGCTAAACTAAGTCAGCGGTTTCTAGCCAAATACTTTCCCCCTGGTAAGACGCTGCAATTGAAATATGAAATCGCCCAGTTTAGGCAGTTTGATTCAGAGCCACTTTATGAAGCATGGGATAGATTCCGGGAATTACTTAGGAAGTGCCCTCAACATGGATACCCCGATTACCAACAGGTCCAGTACTTCTATAATGGTTTGAGTGGCAACACGAGAACGATTATAGATGATGCATCTAGGGGTGCACTGCTAGGGAAATATCCAGAAGAGACACTAGAATTATAAGAGGAGATGGTAGACAATAGATATCAATGGCCATCCGAGAGATCTATTGTTCGACGTGTGGTAGAAATTCAGGATGAGAAAGTCGCCATGCTCATAGAACATGTATCTGTGCTGAACATAAAATTGGATGCGATGCAGCAAGTAACTCCAAGAGATCCTGTTGTTGTTGAAGAAGAAGCAAACTTTGTGGACCAACAAAGGAACTTCAACAACAACTATAGAAATAATCAGACACTCAATTACTATCATCCGGGGTTGCGAAACCATGAAAACTTTTCTTATGCTAACTAAAAATATTTTGCAGCCACCTCTGGAATTTTATGTGGGTAATCAAAGCAGAGCGGAGTCAAATGAAAAGAAAGCATATGTTGAGGAGATGATATCCTCGTTTATCGGAGAGACGACAAGATTGAATAAGAATGAAGCAAAGATAGACAGGATAGAAGAACAGGTCACTCAGTTGAACACAAATGTAAATGCAAGATTGAAATCTCTAGAAATGCAAGTAGCCCAGATCAGAATTGCAGTGGGAGGCCAACTTCAAAAGGGAAAATTTTCAAGCGATACTGAACTGAATCCGAGAGAACAATGCAATGCCATTCGTCTGATGGATGGTACTGACTTTGAGGGCTCACAGATTTCAACCGACATAGTTCAACGATAGTGATTAGAAATCTGAAGTATGGCTGAAGACGTAAAACTTAGCGCTTTATGGGAGGCAACCCAATTTATTTTCTATTTTTGTTCATTTTTTAATTGCCTTCAATTTTAATTTCACATTTATTTTTATTAACTTAATTTTTAGTTGTGTTTAGTTTTGTGAGTTGTTCTGTAGGAGGCATCATGGCAAACTCCAAGTCAAAAAAAAAGTACGAAAATTACATCACACGGTCCTGTGAAGCCACACGACCAGGCCGTGCAAGAAGGCGAGGTGCCCAGCGCCACACGGCCAGGCCGTGTGGCCACCATATGGGCGTGTAGAATACGTCAAACCAGTAGACCCAACACAGGTCGCACGGTCCGCTCGTGTGGCGTTACACGGGTCGTGTGGCCCATCAGACAGACGGGTTTTAACCCCAAATTCACCCCCAAAACTCATTTGTTTTCTCCCATTTTCTCCTACCCAAACCCTACCATTCGAAAATTCTTTCCCAAAACTCTCAAATTCCTCTCCAAATCTCTCCAAATTCACTATAAATCTCACCCCCAAAACACAAATTCTTTAACTTATTAAGAAACCCACTACCTAAAGCTTTCAAAATTTCAAGTTCTACACCAAGTTTGGGGGTTTTTTAAAAACTTCAAATTTCAGATTTTTACACCTCATAAATTTGGTTTTCGTGGCTTCTAGGGGTTAAAGAGGAACAAAAGGAACACGAGAAGAAGAAGGGAACCAATCCCGGAGTATGAGCCCAACGAGTCGGAAGCTTCGAATGTCATCTTGCCGAATGACACACACCGGGATAGACGGGTGATACTCTTTTATCGACCATGGATAAATACAAGGTATCCCGATGAACCTACTTTTGTTAATTTAGGTTTATTGTATGATTTTCGGGCTATGTGTGGTCGAATTAATTGGCATGAATTGTTGAATGGGCATTGGGCTACTTATTCGGTTTATACACTTGAGTTTTTGAGTAGTTTTGAATTAGTGGTTCGAAAAATAAATTTGATGGGAATTCGGTTTCGGTTGGCGAATGAGCCGAGGGAGTTGACTATTGATGATTTGAATGAAATATATAAAACTCCGGCTTATGGGATTGAGGAGCATGAGGATTTTGGTAAGGATTGTTTTTGGAGGGAAATAACTGGGAAACGAATTTACACGTCGGGTACCTCGAAGGCATCTAGCATTTGAAACCCCATATTCCACTATGTACAAAGAGCATTAGCGGATATGATTTTTGCAAGGGGTGAGAGTAAAGGGGTCTTGCGTGTAGATGAGTTGTTTATTATATGGTGTATGGCGTCCGGGACAGAGGTTGTGCCAAACGCCAGGGCTATGATAGCCCGACAATTTGATAGGGTGAGAAAATCTGAGAGGGGAGGAATTTGTATTGGGGGAATCATTACTACTATTGCTAAGTACTTCAATGTTAGCTTTGAAGGGTATGAGGAGGCTGCTGACTGTTTTATCTGCTATGAAAATGATTCAATTCGATGGGCGTGATTACTAGCTAAATCAGGCAGATAGAACAAAGGTTAAGCTTCCTAACCCTGAAGCTACATCTATAAGAAATAGAGGTAATTGGTTGCTAAGAGGTGAACAGGGGGCTGCAACTCAAGAAGAGCAAGATGAGCCTATAAGGGAAGTGTCGGAATCCTCTAGACAATGGGTAATCGGCCATTTAGCATGAGTGATA
Organism: Rehmannia glutinosa; assembly: GCA_016081115.2. Lineage (NCBI taxonomy): Eukaryota > Viridiplantae > Streptophyta > Magnoliopsida > Lamiales > Orobanchaceae > Rehmannia > Rehmannia glutinosa. The sequence goes on along the minus strand of JABTTQ020000811.1, from coordinate 129,946 downwards.
GTCTAGAAAGGGTGGGAGCCGATGTGGGAAAGTTAAAAGATGATACTTATTAGTTGACGGCTACAGTTGATGAGTACCACACGGAGTACTTACTGCGATTCGATGCCATCACCCAACAGCAGCAGTGCATGTACGAGATGATGTATCGTATGGATCAGTGGCATATTTCACAAGACCACTACCCTCCACCTCCACCCCCACCCCCACAGTGATCCATGTAAGTACTTATTACGCATTCCTCTTTACTTTTGATCATTTTCTCATATATTTGGGACAAGGCATATTTTAAGTTTGGGGGGTTGTCAAGAATGCGTAATTTAGTACTTTCTTGCATTTTGCATTGCATTTAGGATTGCATGTAGAGCATAAAAAAATTGCATTAAAAATGTTTTTTGATTTTTTCCAATTTTTGATTTTTTTAATTTTATTTTCTTAGCATGTTTATGGCTTTAGCACGTTTAATTGCTTTTGTGTGTGAATTTTAATCAAGATTTTGAAAATATGCCCAAAGCTTCCGTATGATTTTAATATGAGCATTTAATTTTATGAGATGACATGTTTTTGTGAATAATGTGATGAATAGTTGAGGAGATGTCTTTTATTTATTTGGCATGAGTTAAGAAAATTGGGTACTTGAGCATGTTGTGAAAAATAAGCATGTGAGTTTTTGTGCCTTTAACTGCTTTTATCTTATGCAATATTATTTTTTCTTGCGTGTGTCATTCATGATTGATAGAACTCTAGAACTTGCTCTGGTATCTTTATTTAAGCCATGTGTGTGTGTAATTTTTGAAAATGATTTAAGGCCATCTTTGTTTAGCCTACTTAGCCTAAAAAGCCTACCTATGAACTCATGATTCTCTAGTTAGCCAATTTTGAGCCAAAACTTTTTATTGTTAGCCACATTGATCTTTAAAATTGAAAAAATAATTTTATCCCTGAAATTTATTGAGCTTATAGAAAATGAACAAGTTTGGGGAGATGTGGTGAAAATTTATAAGAAAAAGAGAAGAAGTTGGCAAAAGAATGAGGGATGAGCAGTATATAGTAGAATGAAGAATGTATGAAGCTCTAAAAATAAAGAAAATCTCTGGAAAAAAATAGAGAAAATCGAGCACAAGGAGAACACAAAAATGAAAAAATTCTGAAAATTGTGAAAAAAAGAGAGTTTGAGGCTAAAGAAAAAGAAAATCGGCAAAAAGGCCTAAGAATGAAAATATGAGAAATAATGGTGGAGTTGAGTTGAACAAGAAAAATATCTTGCGAATGTTTTTTAGATGAAATTGGGTTGGTGAATTGCAAGTCTGTATGCTTAAATTCTATTTGCTCAAGTCAAGTCACTTAATCCAAATTTTCCCTTCACTTACCAAAGAGCTGTAAGTCCAAGCGGTTACGATAATCTAGAGGGGGGGTGAATAGATTATCTCCATCTTTACGATTTCGCCCTCTTTTTCGATACAAATGCGCCAAGATAATAACAAAGGTGCGGAATGTAAACAACACACGTCGATTTAAAGAGGTTCAACCCACCTAGGGCCTAATCCTCTACCACCCCAGTATATCCGGGATGGATTTCAAAAAGAAAAAGGATTTTATTAATTTACCAAAAATTAATACAACACCAACTTACAACAACACCTTGAAGAGCACCACACTCTTCTTCAACAACACCTTCAAGATTATCACAATCTCCTTTTGAAGATTACCACAATCTTCCTTCAACGGCACCTTTGAAGATCACCACAATCTTCAATCTTGAAGAATACCAAATTCTTCAACACCTCAAGAGCACCACACTCTTGAAACACCTATCACCTAGATCACCCAAGTGTATTCTTACCACAAGAATACTCACAAGGATATCTTGTGTTTGGTTGATGAATTACAATCAAGATTACACTTTGAAAAATATTACAACTCAAAAGTGCAAGTGTAATCAAGAATGAAAGCCTAGACCTCAAGATGTGAAAGTGATAGTATTAGGCTATTACAACAAGAATGTTGAAATGAATAACAAAGATTATGTGCTTGTGATATCTCTTGTTGTTTTGTATCAAGTCTTGTGTTTGATCCCTCAAGCTTTCATCTATTTATAGGAGAGCCTTCAAATTTGAATTTCAACATAGGCTCCTCCAAAGGCTCCTTCATGGGCTCCTCCATGTTTTCTTTTGTCTACAAATAAGACAAAGAGATTAAAATAAATATGGTTGTCTCATAAGGATACAAAAATCAGATTATAGAACAATCCCACATTTTAAGGAAGAATGGTCTCACGCACAACGGTTATATTTTTTTGTCAAACTAAAGGGGCGACGTTGCGCACAAAAGGGCGTTTGAAATTGTACTGAAAAAATTACACGGCGGCCGTCCGAGGGGTGCTCGACCGGTCGACATCACCCCTAGCCGGCGACCTCTCCAAAAATAGAACAGGAGATTTTGCACACTTGCAGTGCCGTCGACCCCCTGGCGACCGGGTCGACGCCAGGCGGCCGGTCGACTTTTGCTTGATTTTTCTTCCGTCTCATTTTCTTTTCAAAATCATATTCAGTGCACGGTTGCCCTATATAGAGGCGGCCACGACCACGAGGCAAAATGTTGTCCAATTTTTGTCGAAAATAAAACTCAAGAAATACTCCAAAATTTAGTAAAAACATTTTAAACCGATCGAGAGTATTTAGACAACATTAGAAATATAGTTTCAATGTGAAAACCCATTGACATAAAATCTTTGAAAGTGTTGTCCAATATTAATCGAAAATAGACTTGAGCAAATACTCCGGAAAATATTAAAACTATTTTAAATCATTTAGGAGTATTTGGACAACCTTTAAAACCATTGTTTTGGTGTAAAAACAAAATCATCAAAATCATGATAAAACCATTTTTCAAACAATCTCCCTTTTTGATGATTACAAACCAAAACAATTTTAACGAGATCGATTTTGAAAACAAAACAATTTTACCGGTTAAAGAGAACTATCCGTTGTGAGTGACAACATTCCATGCAATAAAAACACAAGGATGGGAGTAGAGATATTCAAACACATATAGCAAATGCTCCCCCTATCAACATGCACAACAAGAGTTATATAAAAGCAACTTAAACATAAGCTAAAATATTAGCTTTTCAATATTGAGCTTAAAATCTCCCCTCACAAAGAGACATCATTAAAAACATATATAAGTCCATACTACAACCAATGGACCATGATTCATACATAACCATAATGTACCAAGTGAACTAAATATGATCCACAACTTATGGCTTTATGAAGCCTTAACTTATAGCTTCTTTTCGTTAAGCTTATCTTAGCTTTTATGAGCTAATGAGCTTATAACCTGTTTCTCCCCTTTGGAATCATCAAAAGAATGTTAGCACGATAAATACATCATATATTCTTAGCAAAGTGCGCAAGTAAACCGATGTATCGAGCCATTTGAACATTGAAGCTTTTAAACCAAATAGAAGAGTCGAATCATACGACTTGTAGAAGCTTATGAAAAATCATTTGATTTGCAAAAACATGATCTCTAAAAATATATGAGACTTTTGAAATCGAGAGAGTCATGTAGGTGATGAATTTTTCATTGAAACGTTTTATCGAACACTTGGCGGGCGTCAAAATAGAAAAAGTTATATATAGCCCTTGTAAATGAAATCAAGCCAAGTTTTTCATCACCAAATACAATATAACAAATATCATTCATCAACAATCAATAAGCTCATCACAAACATATATGAATTACATCAAGAAAAATACATATAAGCCACAAACTCAGGTTCAACCCAATTGAGCTAAAGATAGTGAAATTCTTACCATTCAATCGGTAAAGTTGAGCAATGATGATGATAACCGAGCTAGATAATCCCCAAAATATAAAATGTATGCAATAAAACAAATTTGGAGTGAAATTTGTGTGCAATTTGCGAAGGGGACGAAAAATGGACATAATAAGCCAAAATGGCGAAGTCTGGAGACAGAACTATTTTTAGCCAAAAAAAATCATCCAGGGCGACCGGTCCAGGGCATGGGCGACGGCCGAGCTAGTGGGCGACCGTCGGCCCCCGCCCGGCAGCCACTTTATGGTTGTTTTGAAAAATCCGAAGTTTTATCCAAAAATCCGATTTTTCGCCCCTAAGTTTTAAAAATGTGCAAAATGCAAACGTAGACCTCATTCAATATACATTATGTTATAATCAAGCTCGAAATGAGGTAAAATACTCGGCGATTAACGATCAAAAAGTCCATGAGTTATCCTTGAGACGGAATTAAACACATCTCAAGTTTTTGTTAAAAATCACAATCCCTAAAAATATATCGAATCTCAATATGTTTAGTTCGATTATGACGAACCAAATTTTGAATACGAATAACCGTATAATAGATACCAAACTTGTTATCCCGAAAAAAAATAAGAACGTTTTAAAGCTTTGGATACAACAAGTCATAAGAAGAAGTGTCTTTCAAATATTTGAAAATTTCTTTTAATAGCACTTTAATGAGATTCGTTGGGATAGTTTTTGAAGTCGAGCATATAGACATAAGGCATATGGAATGTCGAGTCTATAGGAATAATACATGAAAACATACCTCGAATTTGTTTGTTGGCCGATATGCCTTTCTCAACCTTTGTCAATCTTTAGCCATAGAGATTGAGATGGTTCTTCTTCCTTCAATGCTTAACTCCTTCAAGAGTTCTTATATAACCATCTTCTTGGCATTGAATAATTTGTAGTCCAAGCAAGAAATTGAGCTCCCCCATAATTCTCATCTCAAGCTCACCTAGTATCAACTTAGAAAACATATCTTGCACAAATATTCATTAGTAGCACCATAAATATTGTCAACAAAAATTTGCACAAGTAAACAACCTTGCCCTTTTTCAAAACAAGAAGTGTAGTATCAACTTTACCTTTTGTAAAATCATTTTGCAAAAATAGCTAAGTCTATCAATCGTACAAGGCCTTTTATAAAAATCATTTGGCCTAGAATTTTAAACTCCAATAGACTTATATTTGAATAAAACCATTTAGAAAGTTGGATATAACATCCATTTGGTAAAGCTTGAAATTTTCTTTAAAACAAGAATAGGCAAGTAAAATGCAAATAGCTACTAAATGTGCTATGAGTGCAAATGTTACAACAAAATTAATTACCTTCTTCTTGAAAATACCTTCGAGCTACTAACCTCGCCTTAGTTCGACCAATGTTGCCTTGGTCATCGAGTTTGTTCCGAATACCCTTTTTGTCTTCTTCATCACTATCATCATAGGGCATCCAATTGATCTAAGGTGTTCATAATAGAACATTTACATCCAAATATTTTGAGGTAACTAATATTTGGAGTACTTCATTTCTCATCTACACAACTTAACAAACTCATTACCGATCGCTTATATAGGCAAGAAAAAATAGTCCAAGTGTAAAAACATGCCTCAATCATCAATCACAAAAATATCTTGCATAAGAGCATAGTAGAAATAGACACTATATATATAGACCATGAAGCAAAAACATATACTATGCATTTAGAAGATCATCAAGAGTCTAATAAATCAAGCAAGTTCAAATAAGCTTAAGAAAGCTACAAAAGGTCTCTTTTGAAATTTGAAAATCCGAAAGCATATAGTTGAGACCTTATTTAAAAGAAGTATTTGAACAAGAGTTGACACGGCAAATATGTGCAATCAAATATCGAATAGTGCCTTTAAAAAAAATCTAAAAATCCTCTTAATGGCACTTGTATGAAATACTATGAAAAACAAGCACATAGGCACATGACAATACATATATCGAGTCTATAAGGGTAAGAATAACACAAGTAAACGTACCTCGATAATTTATGCCTTTCTTGACAAATAATGACGTAAATGGCCATTTGTGAAAATATGTAAATCCTACACAATTCTTAAAACATATCTAGCACAAATCATAATGATAAAAGTGTAGGCTAAGAGATATCACAAGTAAGCTCATGCCATAAAAATCCATAAAAGATGATAACACACTTTAGTCTACAAAAATGCACAACATTTTAAAACATCATATAAGGTCTTCTTTTTCAAAAATATTTTAAAAGCACAAGTATATATTGAAGACCTTAATTAAAGAATAAATATTTGAAAACTCATTTTGCAATTAAGACACAAATAAAAGCATGCATAATAACAAAATAAAATGCATATTTAAATAGGGAGATACGGGTTACCAATTACGCCATTTCCATGGGTTGTGCCGTTCCCATTGTTGATGATATCTTCCCTTTGAGAAGTCACTTTGTTGATGATGACTTCTTTGATTACTCCATTTCCAAGGTTTGTTGCCTTCCCATTGTTGAAAGTCTCTTCTTCTTTGAAAATCATCTTGTTGATGATGTCTTTGCCATTTCCAAGGATTGTGTTCTTCCCATTTTTGATTGTACCCTCTTCTTGGAAATTGGCTTTGTTGAGAATAGTTTCTCCTTCTTTGATCAAATGAAACGATCATTTGATGCCTTCTTGGCGGTATGAATTTTCTTCGATCATTATTTCGCCGGGTACCTAATATGACATTGTTTTGTGGTACCCTCATGTGTTTGGGTCCTTTGGGATTAGTCTTGAGACTTTTAGGTCTCCAACAATAATTAGAGCTATTTCTAGCCCGACAAGTATTTACCGTATGACCCCTTTTGCCACAATAAAAACAAGTAATAATTCTAGGTGCATAATGACCAATATGTATAGTGACTTGATCCTTTTTCATATGATTAACAATATTAGGCTTATGATCAAGTCCTTTATCACAATTATGAATATCAACAATATTGGACATTTTATTGGTACTCAAGTTGGATTTTAATAAATCCTTTTTCATGCAATCAATATTCTCAACAAGAGTACTATTTTCTTTCTCAAGGTTTCTAACCTTATCAAGAGTGGTAGTGTGAGCACATGATAGTGATTCATAGGAAGTAAATAAACTATCCTTATCATTTTTCAAAACAATGAATTCCTTTTTCAAATTTTTGTATTTAACAAGTAAGTTTTGGAATTCATCTTGTAGCTCATTATAATCATTTTGCAAATCACTATATTCATTTTGCAATTCATTGTCATAAGAAGTAGAGGGTTTAGAACTTACCTCGTTTTCTTCTTCGATGCCCATAAGACATTTTTCGACTTCATCATCGGAATTTGTAAGAGGCTCATCCCATATTGTTGGATTTGATGTTGTATCCATTTGAGAAGTAGATGCTTTTGAGTTGCTCCTTTTATTTGCATATACTTCATAGATGGCTTCTAGTTTTTGCCATACTTCATGTGCCGATCGAATACCTACAACATGATCAAATTCCAAAGTGGTAAGTGAACAATGTAAAATATTAAGAGCTTTACCATTTAAGGAGATGATTCTCTTCTCTTCGTTATTGAGCTCTTTGAAGCCTTTAGAGGTGTGTAGTGTATTCTTTGTCGGAATGGATTCTCCATTGATGACGGTGTTCCAAATGTCGAACCCGCAACTTTGTAAATAGCATTCCATTCTTTCTTTCCAAAATATAAAATTTTTGGAATCAAACCGAGGTGGCTTGGTGGTGGAGGTGCCGGATAGATGAGCTTCGTTCGTAGCCGACGATCGTTTCTCTTCACTCGCGATGTGAAACGAGCTTGCCAAAGAGTTTGGCTCTGATACCACTTGTAAGTCCAAGCGGCTACGATAATCTAGAGGGGGGGTGAATAGATTATCTCCATCTTTACGATTTCGCCCTCTTTTTCGATACAAATGCGCCAAGATAATAACAAAGGTGCGGAATGTAAACAACACACGTCGATTTAAAGAGGTTCAACCCACCTAGGGCCTAATCCTCTACCACCCCAGTATATCCGGGATGGATTTCAAAAAGAAAAAGGATTTTATTAATTTACCAAAAATTAATACAACACCAACTTACAACAACACCTTGAAGAGCACCACACTCTTCTTCAACAACACCTTCAAGATTATCACAATCTCCTTTTGAAGATTACCACAATCTTCCTTCAACGGCACCTTTGAAGATCACCACAATCTTCAATCTTGAAGAATACCAAATTCTTCAACACCTCAAGAGCACCACACTCTTGAAACACCTATCACCTAGATCACCCAAGTGTATTCTTACCACAAGAATACTCACAAGGATATCTTGTGTTTGGTTGATGAATTACAATGAAGATTACACTTTGAAAAATATTACAACTCAAAAGTGCAAGTGTAATCAAGAATGAAAGCCTAGACCTCAAGATGTGAAAGTGATAGTACTTAGGCTATTACAACAAGAATGTTGAAATGAATAACAAAGATTATGTGCTTGTGATATCTCTTGTTGTTTGTATCAAGTCTTGTGTTTGATCCCTCAAGCTTTCATCTATTTATAGGAGAGCCTTCAAATTTGAATTTCAACATAGGCTCCTCCAAAGGCTCCTTCATGGGCTCCTCCATGTTTTCTTTTGTCTACAAATAAGACAAAGAGATTAAAATAAATATGGTTGTCTCATAAGGATACAAAAATCAGATTATAGAACAATCCCACATTTTAAGGAAGAATGGTCTCACTGCACAACTGCGGTTATATTTTCTTTGTCAAACTAAAGGGCGACGGTTGCGCACAAAAGGGCGTTTGAAATTGTAATGAAAAATTACACAGGCGGCCAGGTCGGGGTGCTCGGCCGGTGACATCACATCACCCTAGCCGGTCGACCTCTCCAAAAATAGAACAGGAGATTTTGCACACTTTGCAGTGCCGGTCGACCCTGGGCGACGGCCGACGCCTCCGATGACCGGTCGACCTGCTGATTTTTCTTCCGTCTCATTTTCTGTTTCAAAAATCATCTTCAGTACGGGTTGCCTATAGGGCGACCGGTCGACCACGAGACAGAAATGTTGTCCAATTTTTGTCGAAAATAAAACTCAAGAAATACTCCGAAAATTTAGTAAAAACATTTTAAACCGATCGAGAGTATTTAGACAACATTAAAAATATAGTTTCAATGTGAAAACCCATTGACATAAAATCTTTGAAAGTGTTGTCCAATATTAATCGAAAATAGACTTGAGCAAATACTCCTAAAATATTAAAACTATTTTAAATCATTTAGGAGTATTTGGACAACCTTTAAAACCATTGTTTTGGTGTAAAAACAAAATCATCAAAATCATGATAAAACCATTTTTCAAACAAGAGCATACATTACAACCTAATGAAAAGTCTTTTTCGATTCTTAAATTGTGCACACAAAAGTGGTATTGATGTTATACGATTTGCAAGCCTATGGTAGTTCTACATTTATTGAATTGATTTTGTGCGCAAACACTTTACATACACTTTGAGAGATGAGTGATACACTACTACTACTTGTGAGTCGCGATGTCAAGTATCCTAGAGAGTATTAATTATGACGAGCTTATGAAAGATGACTTTTAATAATGAATTGCATGGTTTACTTAAATATGGAGTCAAATGAGATTAAATGTTTGTAGTGTTCTTGTGTGTTCTTTATACTCCTTGATATTATTTTTCTTAATTTGCTCGAGGACAAGCAATGCTGTAAGTTTGGGGGTTTTTGATACGTGTAAAATATACGTGCATTTTGGGGCTTAAGATGATATATAATTGATATATTTACATGTATATTTAGTGTGTTTTTATTTGATTTCCTTAGAAAAGAATGATACTGCGTATTCTTGTAACTTTTTACAGGAAACGGAGCATTTAATCAAAGAAATATCAGTTGAAAGGCTCGAATAGGATTGACGAATGCGAAGAGAAGATCAAAAATACAAAGAAATCGACAAAAAACACGCCACACAGCCCAGGCATGTGGGACCACACACCCGCGTGACATACCGCTGTGAAAGAGGACATGTCCGTGTGAAGTTGGGAAGAAACAGGGGACGAAAATAAGCCGCACGGCCGGACCATGTGAAGGCCACACAGGCGTGTGAGGTGTCCTGTGTGAAAGCCATGCCACCTTGTGAGGCTACACGGGGTCGGGTGTACGTGTTACGTCTTTGTCTCGGATTTTAGTGTCCTTTTCCGCTCCACTCTATAAGTGGTTTTACGCAAGCATCTATAAAAGGGACCTAAGGGTTGCATGAAAATAACAACATCAATACCACATACAATCAAATTAATTACACAGGAATACAAGATTCAAGGTCTTTTGAGAGAGGAGGGCTAGGTCGCGAAGAACACCATAAGGCTTTTCGCACCTACGGGAGCACAAGAGCTTCGAAGGCTTGGAAGGGGAATCCATCCTGACAATAAGGGGGTTCTTTGTCTAGATCTCTTGTATGTGCTTAAATGATGTCATATTGTCGATTTCGAATTTGTCTATGAATTTGTTTTCAATGTTTGGCTAATCTTTCAGATCTTAGGGGCATAATCAAAACTATTGATTCATGTTAAATCTTGATTAATTACTTTCTTAATTGATTCACGTGTTCTATTTTATGAATTTGACTGCTTATTTATAATTGTCGATTATTTGGTCAATAATGTGCATGTCATACTTGTTAGTCCATAATTCGGGAGGTGAGTTCTAGCAAGACAAAAATCGAATTCAGACATAAACAGGGTAATGTATCGGGAGACTACTTCTTTGTGTGAGGAGTATTTCAATTCAAAGATCTTTTTGGAGTTACTAATCATTTTGATAGATCGGGAGACCTCAATTATTATTAATCTATTGTTTATGCGCCACCTGGGAGGGGGAATAAACTATTTTTGGAATCAAACCCATAGAATTGCTTGAATTGGTTATTGAAACTTTAATTGGATTTAATATTGAAGAAACATGTTGAGATTATGTGCCTAAGGTTGCTTCCGTGGTTGTTGAAAATGCTTGTGGTGTTCGCAAATTTTTTTATTTCTTTTATTTTCGATTTTTACTAAAATCTTGATATTAGGTCGCTTCAATAAAATTGAAATGCAATGTTATTATAGCCTAAGTGTTTCGTAGTCAATCCCTAAGGAATACGACATTGCTTGTCATTATTCTATATATACACTGACACTTGCAATTGTAAGATCCAAATATTTTTGGCGAACATTAGTCGGTTGTCATAATATCATGTCAATAATTGGAAGCATTTGATTTTAATGATAAGAATTAGGGTTTTCATTAATTATACTTCTTTTGTCTTATTATGTGGTAATATTATATTTTTCTTGTTTTTTTTATGCTTGTTTCTCTCATGGTATAAGTTCAATGCATGATACAAGGATGCAAAATAATCTTAATTATCCTTGAATAGTTTTAAATTGAGATTAATGTAAAAAAGATGAAATTAACATCGTGTTATGTAATTTTTAGCAATTAGTGTAATTAAGTAAATATTACAACAAGTTTAATTACATTCTGTTTGGTATAGATCCTGTTATGTACAAAGACGATCGCCATAGTTGAATATAGATTACAAATAGATAACGAATAAACTATTACAAAATAGCTGCGGGATTGATTAGGGATTCCAAATCCTTTCATAATAAAGTCAGAAATTACACTTTGGGGGCTCACGAGAAGGCATTTGCTCATTCAAAACCAAATACAGAACACGGAAAGAAACAAGGAAAAATAGAAGTTCAAATACACAATATACCGAACAACAGCTCCAAACAGAAACGTAAAATGGTCACAAACAACTCAAATGGAAATCAACCTATGGTAATGTCTTCGGAACTTGAAGCTTGATGATGGTTTCGAATGGTTTTAACTCGAAACCCGATAAAGTCCCCAATAGATCCTTCAATAAACCAGGGCATGACACCAAAGGAGGCCAACAAATGACACACCACACCAAGCAGCTACTGGAAACCCACAAATAGAGCGGCCACCAGAGAGAACCCACAAAGGACCGGACCTCAAATACGCAAAACCCCATCAAAACACACAAAACCTCACAAGTAATACCCGTCAATCAGTGAAGAAAATGATTGAAGCACTCTTATCGAAAACCTCATTGGAAACTCACAAAGATTCAAGTTTAGGGTTCAGAGTTTGGGTAATATAAGGGCAAATGAGTGGTCTGGATTAAAATAATTAATCCAACAATCAGATTCAAAAATAAGAACAGATCCACGTGTGTCAAATCGAGTCTGACCAACCCGGTTGAACGGGTCACGATTTTGTGGGCTCGGCAACTTAGATGAAGTGTCATTTGGGCACAAGAGATAATAAGTAATAATAGGCCAACACAACTAATCGAATTTGGACCACAATACCAACACATTATTTTTATAATACACTGTCACTTAATGTAATGATGATTAACTTTCACTCCTGAGAACTATTAAAGTGGGCGGGGGGTCCAATTCCCTTCACATCTTTTATATGTAGATGATGCCATTCTTGTTTCCCAGGCTACCCCTGATGAATGGTTACAAATTTATAAAATATATCGAGTAGAATATTAAAGCTTGTAAGGACAAAAGGTGAATATGGATAAACTATGGGTAATTTTGACAAATTTGTTCCTCTATATATGAAACATAATATCATTCAGATTTTAGGCATTCGTGAATGTTCTTTTCATTTCAAGTATTTGGGCGTTCCAATATTTGTATAGTGCTCTCAATCGTTCAAATTTGCTTGATGTGATAGACGACACTTATTAATGGCATGGAGTGTTTGTTTAGTTGACTCTATTATTATAAGTTCGATTGTTCACTCGATGATGATTTATATGGCAAATGACTGTCATTGAGAGACTTGAGCAAGCTATTCACAATTGTGTCTGGACTGCCAATATTGATACAAAAGGTATTGTTTCGGTTAATTGGACAAAATTAAGCTCGCCTAAGAGTGAATGAGGTCTTGGTATTCGGTCTCTACCTACTATAAACAAGGTTTTCTTATGCCATCTTGCACGGGATATTCTCAGCTCTAAATCCATGGCAACACAATTTCTCCATGCAAGATTTTTGACTAAATTCCATGAACCTAAACGCACGGCATTTTCTTTATTTATATATGGCCAGATATTCAAAACCACATAGATGATATCCAATAATCTTCACAATTTATTGTTGGAGATGGTTCAAATATTTATTTTTTGTAGGATAACTCGATTAGATATATTATTGCTGATAGGCTTTGGTTACAAAAGTTTTTTCAATCAACGTATATCCAATTATTTTTGGAACGAAGCTTGGCATTTCACAGTGGACTTTCTATTGCATTCTTCGGGTTCAATTCTCTCCTTTTACATTCGATGCTAGGGTCTGAACAAAATTAGTACATGGTCATGTTACTTCTCAAATTGCCTATCGACATCTTCGTTTTAAGTTTCCTAGTTAGATGAAGTTCTTGGATCTAGGATAAAAATGTGCCATCGAGGCAATCTATAATAGCTTGGAGGGCTATCTGAGACAATGCTTCTTACCTCATATCAAGTTCTAAAAAGCACTAGGTCTTCAGACAAGTGGCAAAATCAGGGGCCTCGCATCTAGGTGGAGCCTAGATGGGGTTAGGTTGGACGTGGGCAGGGTTAGGTGGGGCCTAATCGGAAGAATAGCATAGGCGAACAAGGAAAACTTAGCGCCTAAGTAGGGACTAATTGGAATTTAGACGGGTATTTTTAGAACTGTGCCTTGAATAATTTATCTAAACATGGGTTTGTATGTCCTTCAGTCTGCATGTTATGTTTTCAACATGCAGAATATCTCGACCATTTGTTCTCCAATTATTTTTCCGTACAGCCGGTTTGAGAGAACATTGCTCATATTTTTGGAACTTCGTTTCATTTTCATGAGTGATTTTATGTTTTGGTCATTCAAGCAATGAACTTTAAATCCAGTCCACAAGTTTCATGGGTCTAGCGTATCACTATCATTTCAACAGTTTGGGTTATTTGGCATTCTCAAAATCAATTGATTATCAATAATGCGTCTATTTCTTCAAATTCTATATGTTCTTGTCTGGTCGTTAGTTAGAGAGGTCAAGCATTTACCAATAGGTCACATGGCCAACACGCAAGCTGATATTTTGCGTTTACATGAGTTCGGCATTCCTGGTATTCCACCACCTTACAAGCCTTTGAAAATAGTTTCATGGAAACCTCCCTCTCCTGGTTGGATTAAAATTAATATTGATGGTAGTGCGAATGGTTTTCTGGGTATGGCAAACATTGGCGGTACTTTTCATAATTATATGGGTTTTATTTTGGGGTGTTTCACTATGGATTTTGGTCTTACTTTTGCATACCAAGCTGAAGTCCTAGCAGCTATATTTGCAATTGAAATTGCCTTTAATTTGAAAAAAGCTAGAATTATTTGTGGTTTGAATAAGGCTCAATGTATGTTGTTTCTTTTTTATGTTCGTCTTTATATAATGTTCCCTGGACATTAAAAAAAGATTTGGATTGCGATTTTAAGCAAAATTAGGAATTTAAATTTTGGAGTCTGGCACATTTTAAGAGAAGTGATCGGTGTTGCAGACTTTCTCTCTAAAGCCAGTTTGGGCAATTCATGGTGGCTTTGCCCTTTGGGTATACATGATATTTTGAAGCTAGATATGTCTTTATTTCATCATATTAGACCATAATCTATTTGGCATGTCCTGTGGGGTACTCTTTTTCCTACATAGTGGTTTTTCTCTTTGGGTTTTGATTTGGATTTGTGATTACTTTCTAATCGGGGTTTTTCCAAGTAAACGGATTTGGGAAGGCGGTGGAAAAAGAGAACACGTCAAGCTAGCCGAACGCCAACTAATACCATCTAATATCTAAGTTAGGTCGGGCTCTTAGTTGCTAAGAAAGGAAAACAATAATAACATTGAAAAGTGAATAGTAAAAATTATACAATAGTGAAAAATGTAGCACTCTTTTTATAGATTATCTTGGCATATGTGGAGAGCCTAATGGCAACAAGTAGTACCATCCTAGTGCATCCATTGAACTACTATCGACTAGATTCAATAGTCCTTCTTTGGGTCACTATCAACCCATTGGCTAGGGCATGCCCAAGTCCATGTCCGAGTCTTGAATGGGCTTTTAGCCCAGGTGGGTATTTTAAGGGCCCAAATAGAGGAAATTTGCCATTTTCCTCTGTCAGGTTTTACGCTAGCTATATGGGTTTTATCGATGCCCTATTCACTATTGACTAGTTGGCTTTTGAAAGCTTTGGTTTTTTACACAACTTTTCTTGTTTTTCCTTTCCTTTATTTATATATGTCATTACATTAAAAAAAAAGACTTTCAATCACTCTTACAACATAAAATTATGTATAAACATGTACATAAATAACTTCATGTTCATGTCAAACTGATAGTTTTAAAATGAGATATGTTGTGTCATGTGCAAGCATGTGTTTCCATAATCAAAAGGAAGTGCCATGTGCAAAAAGAAAAAGGCACCATGTGCAATACATGAACTCATATTAATCTTGCTTTGTATATAGATATGTTGTGAATACAAGTTCAGAAGAGCATAAGTAATTTTAACAACATTGGCAAAATCTCATTTAGTCATTCTTATTTGATAGATCAATCATTCCTGTAAGTCTCTCCTTGAGGATTACCAATACAGTCCTAAGGGTTTAAGGTGTGGAACAATTGTGGGTGCTCTAGTAGTGTTCACATCGATCAGTGTGAAGCGCAATTTATATTCGAGTGCAGTTCGAGAAGGCTTGTAGATGAGCTATCAAGATCAAGGGTCAGCGAAAGTGAATTGGTGATTTTTTTCGCTACCTAATTGAAAGGTATCATTGATTCTTAATTACGTGAATATGTGAAAATATATGTGTTTATTTGCTAATAGTGGTATCAGAGTCATTAGGGCTCGTCCTCGCCTATTTCACATGCTTGAATTTATGTATGGTGTATGTTTTAATTTTAAAGCATTCATATCAATAACTATACAAGAGATTTGGCATAATAAAAAAAATTGAATCTGTGACAATTTTTTTATATGCAATATTAGTATCAAATTGTAGATCTTGAAAAGATGATTAATTTGATATATTGTGCATATTAATCCGATAGGAAATGAAATAGTTATGGTAATTCGAAATCTATGTGAGATAAACAAATTTCGCCTCGAATTGCGTGTTTATATATGTTGATTAGAAATTTTGATATTAAATTGCGTGTTTATATATGTTCGAAAAGTATGAAACAGCTAAGGAGCTATGGGAAGGCTTGAAGTTCACCTACTGTACTACCTTGGCAACCAGATTGAGGGCTCTACACTTAAATTTAACCAGTACGTACTTGACCCAAAACACACGATAAGCCATCATCTTGATGTGATGAAAGATATGATTCGTGAACTTCAAAATGCTGGAAGTGAGCTCACTGACGAACAACAAGTTTTGGTTGTCCTAAGGTCGCTACCTGAGCAGATTTGTGCTCACTCATAACGAGCAAATCCAAACTTTTGGCAGTGTTGCCAGTCATCTTAGGTTTGAGACTGACCATTGAGAGGTGGAGCAAGCACAAACAGCTGTTTTTATCGCACACGCTGGTCAACGTAAGCCTATCAAAGGCAAACGTTGGAATAAGCATAAGGGTGCCGGATAGAGTAGTGGTAAGAACCAAAACTTGGGCCCACAAGGTGAAAAATCGGCGGAAAGAAGAAACATATTTGCTTTAATTATGGAAAGTTGGGTAATTTTGCTCGTGATTGCACTGAGCCAAAGAAGGTAAAACCCGTTCTCCCTAGCTCTTTCGACTCTTTTGTTTGTTTACATACTTTTGTTGCTAATTCTCTCCATGGTTGGATTATAGACTCCGGAGCAACCAAAGATGTGACAAGAGACAGAACAAGTTCTATAAATTATCATCGAGCACCAGCATGCAACCATTATATTGCTATGGGTAATGGCGCACAGGAGGAGGTTGTTGGAGTTGGGTCATACCAGCTCAAGCTTAGCACTGGGCGCGAGCTAATCCTTAGTGATGTACTGTACGCACCCAGCATTCGATGTAATTTACTTTCAGTTTCAGCACTTTTAAGATATGGTTTTTATTTCCTGTTTGAACAAACTAAGTTATCCATTTTTCTTGGTAATGAACTTTATGGTGTGGGATTTACGAGTAATGGATTTTTCAGGTTAGAATTATCTAGTGAATGCATTTCTTTTGTTTCTTCATCTGTTGATGTTATTTCTGATTCTGTTAAATGGCATGCGAGGTTGGGACACATTGGACAAGAAAGATTGACTAGATTAGCTCGAGAAGGTCTTTTAGGCCAACTCGCTAAAGTCAACCTTCCTATGTGTGAACCATGTCTGGCAGGAAAAAGTCTACCGGAATCCTTTTGGTAAATCAAAGAGGTCTACTCATCCTCTTGAAATAATCCACTCGAATATATGCGGGCCTATGAACGTGAGGGCACGACACAGTGCATCCTATTTTCTCACTTTTATTGATGATTATTCACGCTATGGGTCAGTATATCTCTTGTCTCATCGGTCAGAAGCGCTTGTCTATTTTAAGCGATTCTTGGCCGAGGTTGAGAACCGAAGAGAACGAAACCTCAATGTTTTACGTACTGATAGAGTGCGAGAATATCTGTCTGGTCAGTTCAGACAATTATGTGAAGAAAAATGAATTATAAGACAATTGTCCATTCCATATACTCCGCAACAAAATGGGGTTTCAGAGAGAATGAAAAGGACACTTCTGGAAATGGCCAGACCAATGATGGCGCAAGCTAATCTTCCAATATCTTTTTGGGGAGATGTGATTTTGACTGTTGCCTACATACTAAACCGTGTGCCTTCAAAGTCAGTTCCTACGACTCCATATGAGTTGTGGCATGGCAGAAAGCCTTATATTGTCAGCTGGTTTTGTTCACAACACTTCTCATAAGCATGGGAAGCTTGGTCCTAGATCGATTAAACATGTCTTTATAAGATATTGTGATCACTCGAAAGGTTATGTGATGTATGGTGAACATCCTAATGAAGGAATGACTGAAATTGAATCCCGCGATGTTAACTTCCTTGAGGAGGAATTTCCGTCAATCGGAGAAGTAAGAGGGAATCTAGAACTATATGAGTTTCAAGATCTCAAGGACAATGCTACGCTTCCTGGCGAAGGTGAGACTTCAAAATCTCATCCAGTGACCGACAGGGACAATGATAGCAGTCCTAGAGTCACACTGGTGGAAGACTCTCAAAATCCGCTTATGCGTCGAAGCAATCGTGGAATAGTATCCCGACGACGTTTTGAAGTTGAGGGGGAATCCTTCATGTGTGTTTCTATGGATGTTGATGAGCCAGCCACTTATCAAGAGGTTGTTACTTCTCCTAATGTTAAAGAGTGGATAATTGCTATGGAAGAAGAGATGAACTCGATGGCTAAGAACCAAATCTGGGAACTAGTTGATCTTTCAAATGGACGCAAGACCATTGGGAACAAATGGGTTCATAAGGTCAAGCGCAAGGCAGATGGGTCGATCAACAAATATAAAGCTCGTATAGTGGCGAAAAGATATACTCAAAGAGAGTGTGTAGACTATGAAGAGACATTGTCCCCAGTGGTGAGATTTGCCTCGATTCTCATTTTAGCCATTGTCGCCCACCTTAATATGGAATTATTTCAGATGGATGTAAAGACAACATTTCTTAATGGGGAACTGGATTAAGAGATCTATATGGATCAACCCAAAGGGTTTCACCATAAGGGACAAGAGCGCAAAGTATGTCGTTTAAAGCATTCCATTTATGGATTGAAACAATCATCCAGACAGTGGTACCATCGATTTCATCAAGTTATCACGTCGATTAGCTTTACGATGGTTGAAAAAGACCATTGTGCGTATGTCAAGAGAAATGGGAGAAAATTCTTGATTCTCTCACTATATATGGATGACATTTTATTAGTTGAAAATGACATGGAGATGATTGTTGCCACACAAGAGTGGTTGTCCTCTACATTTGAGATGAAGGACATGGGAGAAGCAAAATACATACTTGGTGTTAGGATACACCGAGATTGTTCCAGAAAATTATTGAATTTATCTCAAGAGACTTACATCAAGAAGATTCTAGAACGATTTCGTATGTAAAATATTAAACCTATTGACACACCCATGGAAAAGACCTGTGTTCTTAGAAAAGATTTATGCCCAAAATAGATGAAGAAAAAGAATGCATGGCTAAGGTTCCATATGCACATGCGATAGAAAGTCTGATGTATGCAATGATGTGTACTCGACCCGGACATCTATTTTACGATTGGAATGGGAGCGAGATATCAAAGTAATCATGGGCGCCCATTGAATTTCTTGTTAAGAGGATACTTAGATATTTGAAAGGAACAAGTGATCTTTCATTATGTTATCATGGGGGTAGTTTAAAGCTAGTTGGGTATAGTGATGTCGATGGATCGACGGATAGAGATGAACGCAAATCTACATCGGGATATGCATTCTTATTGGGAAGCGCTACTATCACTTGGTGTAGTAAGAAGCAACCTTGTATCGCTTTATCCACCATGGAAGCTGAATATATTGCTTGTACATCGGCGAGACATGAGGCAATCTGGTTGAGAAGATTTCTTCAGAGTCTGCGCATAATAGTGCATGTTGATGATGTAGTTGTTGTCTATTGTGACAACACCTCTGCACTAGCATATGCTAAAGACCCCAAGTATCATGGGAGGACCAAGCATATCGACACCAGATATCACTTTATTCGAGAAAGTGTTGCCCAAGGTCAATTAGTTCTCAGGCATATTCCTACTAGCGATATGGTCGTTGATCCTTTTACTAAGCCTTTGCGCAGAGATGTGTTCCAAATGTATGTGAAAAGTATGGGATTGTGTAGGATTTAAAATTGTGAGCCTGTATCAACATTCTACCGATTATTAAGTTTTTTGTTCTTATTAGTCTGTTAGAGTACCGTGTTTAATGATTGATAATATCACCAGACTTATATTGACCCACTCACAGGGGAAATCGCCTTGGCGCTTTGGTAGCGAGCAGGATGAGACTCATTGATCATGTTCGCATAAATGAGAAAGATGCGACTGATCATCGTCATGCTAGAAATAACGTGAAAGGCTAAATGTTAACAATGTTGCCTTGGCATAAGGCCATGATGAGATCATACTTGATTGAGAATAGAGTACGTCCAAACTTCATAAAAGTCTATTTGTAGCCAAGTGTGTGAATTGTCAGAAGATGTTGCGGAGACCAACCACAATGTCACGCAGTCGACGCTAGAAGAGCGACTGGACTAAGAATTTTATGATGTTTAGAGCATGACATGCTCAAGTTGAGTGGGAGATCTATCATAACATGTATTCATACTACATGTGCTTTACGGCGACCTTGTAAGATGAGTGACTGAATGGATCCCTACTTCGTCACTGTGTGAGCTCTTATTGTGTTTACAGATACCCTTTGGGACTCTGGACTTTGTCATGATTTGTAAGCTTGATGATGCTACTTTAGCATGTGTCCAATGACCAAGATTAATTCGGTCTGCCGGTGCATGACTAGGAAAGCGTTAAGACCAAACTGATTGACATGAGAGGCCGAGGAAATACTATGTTGGTAATGCACCTATGTTCTATGGCTCATAGGCTGGCCGACTTTGTCGAAAATATATTTTGACATAGATGAGCATAGATACATATTTGGGAGATCAAACATGTTGTATGCATATTGAGGGATTAAAGGTGTTTGGTCGGGTGCAACCACGTAGATTGGGGTAAAAAGCAAGTCTCTTAAGTTGTAGAGTTATATTAGTTGGGTAATGACTTAATATAATTCTCCTTATTTTTTTGGCTTAGTCGCATACCTTATTCCTTGTATGAAAGAAGAGATTATGATATATGATTCTGATCAAAATGAATGAGTGGGAGATGTGGGGCCATGTGCAAGCATGTGTTGCCATAATCAAAAAGGAAGTGCCATGTGCAAAAAGAAAAAGGCACCATGTGCAATACATGAACACATATTAATCTTGCTCTATATATATATAGGCAAAATTGCAAAATTAGTCCCGTAACTTTATATCGGTGGCATAATCGTCCTGTAATAATCACAATTAGCAATAAAGTCCTATAATTAATTAAATTTCGCAATTTCAGTCCTAATTTGGTCGGAAAATTTTAAATTGATCGGAATTAGTCACGTGATGCATATGTGGGTCAAACTCCGGCCAACCCATCCTACGTGGAAACTCCTGGGCCTGGTTTTTTTTAAAAAAAAATAAATGCCACATCACCATATTGACACATAATCAACAAATTGGAGGGAAAATTACCCAAGCCCTAAAAAGTTTTCTATAAGTCAGCAAATTCCCAACCCAAAACCCCCCCGCTGAAGAACCCTAACAGAAAAAAAAAAAAGAAAAGCTTCAATCTTCAAATGTCTCAATCTTCCCACGCCACTAGCATGGTCGACTGCTATTGTGGACGGAGAGCCGTCATTAGGACCTCTTGGACGAACGATAATTCGGGAAGGAGATTCCTATCTTGTCTTTTATATGAAGTATGTAATTTTTGTTTTAATTTCCCATCTTGTTTGTTAAATCTTATGCCTTTTAATTAATTTGTCATAAATTTTCTTTTTTTTTTTTTGGTTTTGGTGTTGTTTGATTTTCATAGAGGAGGCTGCAAATTTTTTGGGTGGGAAGACCCTCCAATTTGCTCTCGAGCTCGTGCTATATTTCCAAGATTACTTAAAAAAGTGAATGAATTGGATGAGGAGAGAAAGAAGCTAAAATTACGCAATCAAAAAATCGAGCAAAGGAACAAGAATCTGGAACAAAGGAGCAAGAAGTTGATCATTTGTTTGGTTGTGATTGTTGTTTGGATTTTTGCAGCAAAGTTGTATGGTGTAGGGAGTGCAGGGTTGAGGATGATTGCATAAGATTGGGGACTTGCAGCATTATGTTATCCATTTCTTTAAGAAATTGTAATTTTATGCTCTCTGTTATGTTTGTCAGTTTGTAATGTATTGAACATCTTTTATGTTTTAATGTTATCTCCAATCTTGTTTAAATTTCTGAGTTTGTGCAATTTTTTAATATAATGTTTATAATTGCTTAAATGCATGTTTAAATGTAATGTTTATAATTGCCCTGCAATGCTATAAACAAAAGCACAAAATGTTCAGATATGGCCTATGAACAAAAGCTTCAATTGCAATTGCAATGCCCTAAACATAGCACAAAATAATTTCATTACCATAGTAAACCCTTAAAAGGTTTGAACAACTGCAGTCAACAAAACATAAATTGACAAAATAGTAGTTGAGTTGACAAAATACATCCCACAGAGGTTTAAATTACAACCTCACAAAACATAGTAGGACAAAATAGTAGTTGACAAAATACATCCCACAGAGGTTTAAATTACAACCTCACAAAACAAAAATCGACAAAACATATCAGTCTGATCACATTTTTTGCTTCCCCTTCTTCACTTGCTTGCTTGATTGGCTTGGTTGTGGTTGGTCCTCTCCCTTTCTTCCAGCTTCAAACATGAGTGTACTACCCCAACTTGATGACATGGTAACAGGAGCATTATGTGGCAATGTTTGAGATTTTGCCATTTGTAGTTGTTGATAAGGTGTTGGACCTTGTGTCTTCTGAATGGAATCATTTGCAGCAGTTTGGCTTGAAAGGTCTAGACAATCTTTTGCAGCAGCTTCCCTTTCCTTTTCAACTGCAACAAGAAATAAATTGTGGTCAATAATATATCATGTACAAATAAACAATAATATATAATGTACAAATAAAATTATATATTTCTGACTTACAATGCTCTGTCTTGCTCTTTCCAGATTATGGCCCATTGTCACTTGGCTTTAGACTTGGCTTTGCACTTGACTAGCCACTTCACTAGGCACTTGGCTGGCCACTTCATTGCTTTCCTTTGATGGACAAGTTGCAGCATTGTGTCCTGGAATCCCACACAATCTACGCTTGACAGTTTTTTGATTTCTCCTCAGTCTCATCACTTTATTTCCTTGCTTCTTTTTATGCTTCCTCATATGTTCATCAGACTCAAACCTCCTTGCTCTTGTTGGCCTACCTACACCCCTCCCAAAGTTGGGAGGTAAAGGTGGAATAAACATGGTCTGACTCCACAATTGTTCACCACTTATGCCCATTATGGCATGCTTATAGATAGCCTTATACAAATCCACACTATAACAAGGGTTTACATAGTCAACTGGATCATATTTTTGTTCAATTATGGCCCTGCATGCATGTTTACATGGTATACCACTAAGTCCCCATGCTCTACATGTGCAAATCCATTTCTCCAAGTCCACTAGGAACCACTCCCAAGTACCCCTTCTTTCAGAACAAACTACTGCATAGGCAATGGGATATAGATTGTTATTTGGGTCTACCCCAACTGCAGTCAATAAAACACCCTTATGGGGACCTTTCAAGTGACATCCATCCACTCCTATTATTGGTCTACATCCAGCCAAAAAACCTTGTTTCAAAGCCCAAAAACACACATAAAACTTAGAAAACCTTTCTTCTCCATGTTGCCCCTATGTCCCTACAATAACAGTTGAACCTGGATTTGTTTTCCTAAGCTCTTCTGCATCGTCCCATAACTCGGTGTACTGAAGATCAAGGTTTCCTTCAATCAAAGATAAGGACCTTCTTTTAGCTCTATAAGCCTGATCTTTAGACACATTGCATCTCAGCTCATGAATAATATCCTCCCTGAAACCCTTCACATTTCTTTTGGGGTCAGTTTGAAACCTTTCAATGTATTTTTCAGATAACCACTTTGATTTCACATTTTTAACATGAAAGGTTTCATTGCAGGAATGGTTGGGGTTGTATTCTTTAACTTTAAAACTGCATTCATTCTTCTTTTTTAGAGCAGTGATTCTCCATTGACATCCATCATCACCACACCTCACATACACCTTGATGTTGTCATTTTTAGTAAACTTTAAAGTCTTGTGTGTTTTGATGGCATGTGAATGAACAGCCTTTTTGAACTCATCTTTGGTTCCAAACATCATCTCTAAGCTTAACATTGGATCATATATGGTTGCAGGGTTAAAAATTGGAACTTGTTCTCCACCATTTTCATCATCAGATAAAATGCACTCCTCAAATTCTACTGGTATTTCCACTACATCATCCTCATCTTCACTATCACATACATCACCCTCTTCCTCATTAATATCAACATGTTGTTCAAAAATTGCATCATCATCACTACACTCAATCCTCATCTCATAATCACTATCTAAAATATCATCATCACTGCTCTCAGTCCTCACCTCATCCTCTCTTTCCTATCCCAAATCATGGTCACTTGCTACAAGTCTATCACTATTGTCCTCTAATTCTTCTTCCAAATCACAATCAAATCCATCACTACTATGCTCATCCTCAGTCTCAAGAGTTACCCATCCACCCTCAACATCACTTCTAGTAGGAGTAAATACAGTTTGTGATTCAATGTACACATGCAATTCCCTAGCATACATATGTGTTAAGGCCCATGTCCTTATATCATCATCATCACCCAAAAGCTTAAAACCTAAACCCACAAGTATATAGAAACTTCTGCTCCCTTTAACCCCAAATATGTCACTCATTTTTTTCAATACATTATTACACATATGTCTTGCATATACATAGTCATATATCATGATTTCCCCTCCATAGTACCCAGCAAATGGCACATTTTGAAACTCACCCCCACAATACATGACCACAGTTATATATTCACTAGTAGGATCGGTGGAGTCAAAGACCAAAAAAAAAAAAACAAATAGAAAAGCAGAGAAATCAGAATGCAGCACAAATTAGACATTAATAAAGTCATAAAAAATCAACAAAAGCACTATCAAATAATATAAAACATAAGGGGGACCATCATAATACATTTTAATAACACCCTTCACTTAAAATATGCCAAGATTGTGACTTTTCATACACATTTCAGACTAGTTTTTTAGGTGAAGAATTTATTATTACCGTACGTGGGGGTACCCTTGTGTCTATCGATCCTTTTTCGAATCTGCACCTTCACCATTGTTGTCTTCAAAATATTCGGATTCTTCTTGGTGGGCCTTCGAATCTAAGGTTGGGATTTGTCTTTGTTGTTGACTGACTTTTGTGACTAAAAAACCCTAGGAGGAGCAAGAGAGGAGATTTACGGTTCTAGGCTTGGGTAATTTTCCCTCCAATTTGTTGCATATGTGACAATATGGTGATGTGGCAATTAAAAAAATTTAAAAAAAGGGCCCAGGAATTTCCACGTAGGATGGGTGGGCCGGATTTCAACCCACGTGCGCATCACGTGACTAATTCCGGTCAATTTAAAATTTTCCGACCAAATTAAGACTGAAGTTGCGAAATTTAATTAATTACAGGACTTTATTGCTAATTGTGATTATTACAGGACGATTATGCCACTGGTATAAAGTTACTGGGACTAATTTTGCAATTTTGCCATATAGATATCTTTGTGAATGCGAGTCCGGGAGAGCGATAATTTTAACAACATTGGCAAAATCTCATTTAGTCATTCTTATTTGATAGATCAATTATTCCTATAAGTCTCTCCTTGAGGATTATCAATACAGTCCTAAGGGTTTAAGGTGTGGAACAATTGTGGGAGCTCTAGTAGTATTCACATCGATCAGTGTGAAGCGCGTTTTATATTCGAGTGCAATTCAAGAAGGCGAGCTATCAAGATCAAGGGTCAACAACAGTGAATCAGTAATTTTTTCCGCTACCTAATTGAAAGGTATCATCTATTCTTAATTACGTGATTATGTGTTGTTTGCTAACAAGATAGATGGATTGTTATTTCTCTCTCAAAATCCATCAAGAATCTTCTAGCAAGAAGATTCCAAGCATCAAAGTCAGAAGGTTTGGAGTTGTTGGATTTCAATCATTTTTTAATTAGTAACAAAAATAAATTAATATGGATTTTGTTAATTTACCCTTTGGTGCAACTCATGCAAGTGACCGCTTCTCCTCTGAGAGGTCATGTTCAAAGTATGACTTAACCTCTTGGATTAGATTTATTGCTTCATTAGACATATAGGTAATTACATTTATGGCTGAAGATTATATTGCACCTATCATTATCATTTTTCAGTATATATGCTATATAAACATACAACTTTGTCAACTTTTTTTTAACCTTTTTCAATAAAAAACTATTTTTTACATCAGATATATATTCATGTTTACCTCATTGGTCTCTAAGTTAGGAGAAATTTAATTCATATATCTCCCAAATTAATTATATTTATTATTTTAATTTAGATTTTTAATAAGATTTATTTTTGCACATTCCACGTAGTTTGATTATTTTAATTTTTCGATTCAATTGAAGAAGAACCATTCACATGGAATGATATATGCTAAAAATTTTTTTTTTTTTTTTGAGGAAATATATATGCTAAAAATTTCACTGACAATCAAGAACTCGAGTCAGCTTTAAAATTCTTCAATGCTCAAGTCAGTAAGAGATCGAAACGCTCAATTGCTCAATTAAACATGTATCTCAAAAAGTAGAACAATATGTGCATAAAAACTAATCATACATTAACAAATTAGGGGTGTTAATTGTGTCGTGTTCCGAGTTCGCGGGTCGTGTTCTGACACGGATATTACAGGGTTGACACGAACACGAACACGACCCGCTTATGATACAGATAACGACACGACGAAATACCTATATAATTTAAAGTTGACACGAAAAAAAAGTTAAAGAAAATGGAGAAAATGCTAAAAATATAAATAAAACATACATTAAATTATTATAAAATGCATTAAATAATTTGTCCATCATCATATAACCAATTAAAACATCACAAAATATGATAATAATATGTCATAAAATTAAATGGGTTAAATAGGTCAATCGTGTCGACTCATGGGTCGACCCAGCCTATTTATTTCACATGTTAATCGTGTCCGACCCGATTATGACCCGAACCTGCTAAGGGTTGTACATGCATGTACCTGCTAAATTCGTGCTAAGTTTGTATCGGGTTATTGTATCGTGTCACAAATTGACACCCCTACAACAAACCATCTTATATTGGCGACAAAATAATAGTAAAATCATAGAAGGATTCTATTTTTTAAAAATTTGGAATATCAGTTGAAGAAAGATCTACTTCAAAGTTGTCGCTGGTTATACCACATCATCGAAATTAAGAGATTATTATTTAGTGAAAAAATATACATGATGTTGTGCAATGCGTGGACGATTAGCAGCCTCACAGGTATTAAATGCAAACCATATTTAACAATAAAAGAGGGAACATCAGCCACCCAATCACAACATTAAAAATAAATGAATTTGACCTTCCAATTTAAGTTATCATTTAAAATTATTAATTTAGCATTGAATTGCATTTTTTCTACATATAGGTCACTCTCAGAACAGTAGTATGACATCTTCAGCTAATTGTTATTGGTTGTAGATTCTTTTTGTTTATATTTTAATAGCAAAGTATCAACTTAAGATTCTTTACATATAATTATTTTTTAAATTTGTGGAATTCAAGTTAATTATAGGATACATAAACTTATATACTTATTGTTGATTGATTAAGCTCGAGGCAGGTCTTATATGAGACCGCTTCACGGATCTAAATCCGTAAGACGGATCCTCACATGGTCTTTCCCCTCCTCTCATTGGTCCATCCCTTCTCTTTGTCTCTTTCTCTCTCTCTCTCCTTACGTCCACTTCTCTCATGGTCACCCCTCTTTCATCACATCTCACTCCTCTCATGGTCCACCCTCTCTCATCCTACGTCTTACCCTCTCACTCCCCATGTTTCTCACTTTGTACACGCTAGGGATGGCAAAATGACCCGCCCCGTCCCGTGACCCGTAGCGGGACAGGGCGGATCTGGGTATCACCTCCGCCCCGTGCTACTTTTTTTATTTTTTTAATATATTTAATATATATTTTACATGTATATTATATAAAATAATATAGTTTTATGTATTTAATATTATATTTAACATATATAATGACAAATTTTATAAACAATATATATTTATAATACAAAATATAATATTAAAAAATTATTAATAATATAAAATATAAGATAAAAATAATTAAAGAATAAAAAAAAATTAACACGGGCGACCCGCCCCGCGACCCGTGGAAAGGACGGGGCGGGTCTGGGTATCGAGATACCCGCCCTGCCCCGCCCCATTACCATCCCTAGTACACGCATGAAACAAAGAAAAAAGTTATAGAAAATAAAATAGCACTTCTTATGAAAAGATATCACTTCTTATAAAAAAAATGTATCACTTCAAATGAAAAAGTATCAAATTTTTTTGAAACTTTTTATTAAAATGGAGTATCGTTTCTTATGAGAAAAATATCTTTTTTTATTAAAGTAATATCACTTCTTATGAAAAAAGTATCTCTTTTTATTTTTAAAAAATCACTTTTTATTAAACAAAGTATCACTTTTTATGGAAAAAGTATCACTGATTTTTGAAAAAAAAAATCACTATTTATTAAAATAAATATTACTTTTACTTAAAACGTATCATTTCTTATTTAAAAAGTATCACTTCTCATTGAAACAAATATCACTTCTTATTAAAAAAGTATTAATTCTACTCTGAAAAGTATATATTTTTTTAAGTATTTCTCTAAGTATTTTTTTATGTGAGGGGGAGAGAGAGAGAGAGAGAGGCTGGGACAAGTGTAGGATGTGAGGAGAGAGATATGAGGAGAGAGAGAGATGAGGGCACGGTGTGTGTGTATATATAATATATATAGAGAGAGAGGGTCGGAGGACCGTATATAAAGAGAGAGAAGAGAAAGCAAGGGGGAGACCGTATAGAGAGAGGAGAGGAGAAAGAGAGGGAATTGGGAACTACACGTGTGTATATATATATATATATATATATATATATATATATATATAGAAAGAGAGAGAAGCATATGTGTTTTGAATTTAATAATGAGACTCTGCTGACAGTACTAGCTTTTGCCTTAAGTTGAGTATCATATCTTAAAAAATAAAACAAAAGTTCTTCGTCCCTCCATGTTTTAGAATATTACCCAAAACTTGGTTTAGATAATAAATCTATTATCATTTCATTTAATATAAACATTTAGAAAAAATACAGATTTAATAAGGATTGAACCAATTAAAGATGACATTGATTAACCACCGGCCATTTGGCCTAGTAATATCACTCCCGCCTATGTGTGGGAGGTCAAGGGTTCAATCCCCAGTAAAGTGTGTATGTGTAACTGAAAAAAAAAAAAAGATAACTTTAATCGTGTATTTCATTTTTTTTTATCTTTTTAGAGAGTTGAACAAAGAGTGACGTATTGCATTAGCTAGCTTAACGAGTCTTACTCTTACGCGACTAATACTAATAGAGAGGTTTAATTATTTTACAATTAAATAATGACATGGATTTCATCTTGTTTAATACTTGTCTCCTACACAGAGTCCAACTCTTTAATTATTGCCTTTTTTGGCCTATAAAGATATATTGAGGTGATAACTGATATCCATCAAATAATTATTTGCGATGCTTAAATTTAGTTTAGTTCCTTTAGAGATTTTTTTATCTAAAAACTGAATATTTACTAAGTTTTTCAAATAATACACTATTCACCCAATTTTTCTTTTTTCTCCCACCAATCACTTCTACTCATTTTCAACAAACACATCAAATCCAATCAATATTATTGTTTCCCACAAATTCTATTATTCACATATTCACATATTTCTAACTATCAATTATATATAATCATCATTTTATTATTCTATATTAAATTTAGCCTTCATCATTACATTTTCATCTCATATTCAATCATACTTAAGGCTGTAAACGAATAGAGCTTTCGACAAACAACTCGTGAACGAGCTCGATTAGCGTTCGTTTATGTTCGTTTATTAAGTTTAATGAATATAAACGAACAAGAAAATTTGTTCATTTATATTCATAAACTGTTCACGAACATGTTCATTAGTGTACGTTTGATGTTTGTTTATTATTCATTTTTAATTATTAATTATACATTTACTGCTTCAAATTCATCACTTTATTATGAAAAATAAGCTTATTTTAGTTTAATATTACAAGCTATTTACATTTGCAATTATCATAATGTTCATTTATTTTGAGTTGAGTGTTCATGAACAAGGTGTATTTAACTTTTTTACACATGCTCATATAGTTGTTCATGAACAACTAATGAGTATGTTCGTGAAACCTTCGTGAACATGTTTGATTATTAAACAAACAAACACAAACAACTTTTTTTAAAATAAACGAATGAACACGAACAATCCTCGTTCGTTCGAGCTCGGTTTATTTACAACCCTAATCACACTATCAAAATTAATTGTTTCTTTAAAAAACAAACCATCACTATTTTCTAGCGGAGAGAATGTTTCAAAAATGAAAGGAAATACAATCGCCCCCCTAGTTGGATTTTTTTGGGAGAAAAATGGCCTCAAATGAACTCTAGATTCTTTCAATCTCCATAAGATGAATATGAGATAGAAAAATGGATTGAAATTAAAGGTGCGAAAGAGAAGACTTTGCTTTGTTTTAAATTGCCAGGAATTGACAATTATCAAACTAAGTAAAAATCCGCACACACGCCTAGCGGCTCCTTTCTCATCTTATTGCTCTCTGTAAAAATAATATGTGTTTCCTTTTTCCACCATGGGAGGAAGGAAACAAAATTATTTTGCTGTTTTTCTTATTCTCTTCTTCCTTGTCTTATGTTTTTTCAATTTCTCTCTTTAGTGGGAGTAAATTTATCCCCTATTTCTCTTCCATGTGAGAGTAGGTTTCTCCGCTCTATGGGAATTGGTTTGCTTTTCCATTTGTTTTTTTTTTTCAGTTGTTTTTCTTTTTTTTTCCTTTTTAGATCTATACAGATATTTGTAGATCTTCTTCTGGAACCTCATTTGAAGTTCTTCATCAGTTTTGGGTAGATCTGCAGATCATAAAGAAGTTTTGTGTGGTTGGTTTAAACCTTATTTGGAAGTGCAAACAGTTACTCATCTAACCATGAATCGCAACCCACTGGGTTTTAATATGATGTTTTACTATCTATTGTATTTGTATAGTTTTGTTTTTTGTTTGCCCCATTGTTCCTTATTTGAAATGTGAGATTTTATTTGGGTAATTTCCATTTGGCTTCAGGATTTTGTATTTTAGTTATTCATATTGATTAATTAAAAAACATTGTCATATTTTCGAGAAAAAATACACACACACACACACACACACACACACACACACACACACACACACACATATATATATATATATATATATATATATATATATATATGGATTGGTTCAAATGAGACCAATCCCTTCAGGTTAGTCCATAAGACCGCATATAGACCCTTGATTTAATTTTTTAATGGTGTAGATCTCTTAAGTTATTTTTAGGATATAAGGGTATGATTGTATTTTTATATTTTTTCAGTTTTTAAGTAAATCACGTTAATTGCTAATTATTAGGAAAACAAAATACTTCCTTTATCAGTTTCACAATTTTTAGGGGGAAAAAAACTATAGATTTCAATCGTATCTTTTCAAAACTGATACCTATCAGTTTCCCGATTTTTTATAGAGTGATCTTTTTTGAAGATGAAATTATTTTTTTGATTTGTAGAATAGATGCAGCAAATTGTATAGATAGATATGTCGAATTGTATATTTAAGGGTTCCATTTGTTTATTTTTGGGTTAGCTGAATTGTATTTTTTGTTGTATAAATAGTTTAATATATTTGCTTAATTAGTTACGTGGGTTTGTATCTTTATTTGGTGGATTTGTATACTTAATTGTATGGGTGATTCACTGATTTTAGTTCGGTGAAATTGTATACAGTTGCAGTGACATGTATAAATAGATATGCCGAATTGTATATTTTATGTGTATCGTTTGTTTATTTTGGATTAGATGAATTGTATTATTTGATTAGTAGATTAATATATTTGTTTACTTAGTTAAGTTGAATTGCATATTTATTTGGTGGATTTGTATATTTAGTTGTATGGGTGATTTATTTGATTTTAGTTTTCAGTTGAATTGTATTTAGGTGCTTATGGACTTGTATAAATAGATATGTAGAATTGTATGTTTAATGTGTTGCATTTGTCTATTTTGTTGGATTAGTTGAATTGTATTATTTGTTGGATAACTAGATTAATACATTTGCATGAATCTTACAGTGTAATTGTATACATAATAAAACAATTATGTATGCTTAGCGTTTTTTTTTTTTTTTTTGCATATTTAGTTGAATGTAATTTTTATATGCAATACATGTTTAGGGAGAAAAAATAACATTAAAGATAAATTAATAGTTCACACAATGTTACAAAAAAAAATTCATTAAACAATAAACTAACAGGTTTCACACTGTTTCACCCATTGTTTTTTTGCAAAAATAGAAACATTGCACTAGGGTGTGGTGTCGCGGTTTGGACACGTTCTGTTGTTATGCGTTCCGATCTCACCGCATGTTCCACATCATCTTTTGAGTTTTATGCTTGCTTTAATGGTTCCATAGTTTCGGTAAAATTGTACACTGGTTTTCAACGTAGCGAAATGCATTCTCACTCGTGGAATCTTTTCTTGTTCCACTTCGGTATCCAATATTTTGTTGATCCCGGCGAGATTTCGAGCCGTTGTCCTACGTTTGTTTTGACATGACAAAAGTTATTACACAATAATACAAAATGGACATATTATACTTACAGTTATATAATTTTATTCATACACGTTTGTTACCTAATAATACAAAATGCATCCTCTCTTCTCAAAGACTTGTTAGAATACAATAATCAATCGATTATAAAATATACAGTTTTTAATAAGTCTATTTATGCACGTTTTGATTTATAAGTATACAAAGAACGTTTAGTTGATATTCAATTTTTTTGGGATCAAACCGATTAATTTATTATGACACAATTTCTACCATACAATGAAATAAGCATGAGTAGATTCTTAATTGAACAAATTACGATTTAAAATATACAAGAGTTATATATATTATAAATATACAACGAATAAATGAATATATACATGTTGTAAATACTAAATAAACAGTAACGAATTTGGTAACAAATGTACTATATGCGATAAGGCGTAAGTATGCATATACATAATTCTAAATACGCAAGACTTATATTCTAAATAGGCAAACTATCTGTACTAAATATACATACTATTAATTGAGATGCAATCTTCATACAAGTCGTTGATCCACAAAAATATAAAACTATATATACAATGTTGACACACTAAATAGACAACATTTGTATACTAAACATACAAACCAACAATAACAGAGGTGCATATATTTCATTCAGTAATCAATTTGTTGATTGAGCGTATGAATATTGTAGCAAGTTTCGTTAGAAATTACCTGGAGGACATTCTTCAGTTGCGTTGAAATCAATATTTTTTGCCATTGTATAAATCTTTCCAATCAAATGGATGATAACTCCTTGCAAATTGTTAGAAATCCGTCGCGTCTAATTTTTTGTGGATCAATTGGAGGCCGATTTTTGAGTGATAATGGTGATTACAGAGGTTTTGATAATGGCGATGCAATGTTTACGTTGAGAAGGAGACATACATTTGATTGTATATGGTGAATTGCGTGATTTATGGGGACGTGATCAATAACAGATCATGTCCCTATAATGTAGGATGAGGTTACCATGTCTGATTTTATGGATTCCAATTTTACCCTTTCTATTGTATAATTACTTTCGAAAACCTGTATAGATTGTAATGCATCTCGGCCATTGATTTACTATTTGGATGGTTTAGATTCGGTCTTATGGACTAACTTAGGAGGGTGGTCTCACAGGATCCTATACATATATATATATATATATATATATATATATATATATATATATATATATATATGGAGTTTTTGAAAAGATTGGATCTTCTGTTCCAAAAGGGTGTTTCATCTCTTATTCCATTGGATAGATAATTGTCACATGTATAAGAACACCATATTAATTTTGAAGCATAAATCAAGCTTAAATTATGAATTTTTAGTATGATAGTTTTTATACACATGACAAATCATCTGCGTGGTAGAATAATAGATGAAAACTCTTTAAGGAACAGAAAAATCCCATCTGATTTTTGAAGGCAAATTAACCTCGTAATTTTAGAGAGTTTCAAAGCATTAGTGTTACTAAGGTTGGAAATAAAATTAAGCTATTACATACTTAACTTGAAATTGATTATTAAAAGATTGTTTGCGCTTGATTCATTAATATAACGAACCAATTTGAAAATATTTTTCATTCGATAAGATATGAAGAATGATTCGTGGTTGACTTGATTTATTAAATGTTAATAAAATATGTGTAAGAATATCGTGGCAACTCAAGCTTGCATGATTCGGCTCGACTAAAGCTAGTTAAAACTTCATTCGTCTAATGCGAAACCAAATTACTCAAGTACACTTTTTTAAATATGATAAGTTTTCAAACAAGATTGGACAATAATGTATTCAGCTTTTACTCCAATCGTTTACACCATTAAACCTTACTGCTTGCACAATATTCACTACAAATAAATTCCGTTTATAGACAAAAATGATTTTGTCACTAAATTTTGTAGTTACTGCGGAAAAAATCACCAATATTTTTTATTTATCGATAGAAATTATGTAGGCATTTACGACGCTTTGATTTTATTGGAAATTTTAAATTCCTTTGGGCTAATATTTTATGGCTCACCACCACCGATGTAGTGTATTTACATCAGTCATCCAAATATTTGGCTTATTACGGGCAAAATAGGTCTGGTCATTTTTTGCCTCCAAATTGATGCCTTAGTCGGGCCGACCAAACTTTAATTTTGAGGTAAATTAAATAAAAATAAAATATAATAATAGAGAATAAGTCAAATTAGCTAATGAAGCTAATAAGCATCTCCTCAATCATGCTTTTGGCAGAATTCTGATTAAGGGAACCTTGTTTGTTTATGTTTCCAGTGGCCTCTTTCCAGTTTCCAACTATACATAAAAGTGGAATCATGTTTGTTCATAAAATTTTCAATGAAAATCATCATTTTCATTTTCTATTTTTCACATAAAACAACATCTCAAACCTATAATTTCTATTCTCAAACTTATACACTACCCTACATCACTCATCATTACTTATCAATCACTATTCTCATATTTTAACCCAATTATATATGTGGGACCCACCATTATCAACTTTATCTACTTAAAATATTATTATTTTTAAATTATAACTATCTAATGGGACCCACCAACTACAATCTTACAAATATAATATTATATATTTAAATTAAAATATTAAAGTGGACCCCACCACTACCAACTTTTCAATTATTATATACATAAAATAATATTTCAAAACTACTCAAACCAAACATAATCTAATTTTCAACCCTACATAAAACACATTTCAATTCATTCATCCAAACACAATCCCAATTTCCATACGAAAACCAATAAATTCTCAAAATTCTATTTCCAACTCCAGAAACTGGAATTGGACCATGGAAACATAAACAAACAGGCCCGTAGCTTTTGCGCTGTTACAGACTCACAGGGTGTCTTAGCCACTTATAACCACTGTGGCATCTCCTTAACCACTTATAATTAAAGCATAATTAATTTACGACTACTAACAAAATGCATGAGAGCAAAAAAAATGCATACAAGAGCTTATGTCGTAGTACATTAGGATTTAAGCACAAGTGCTTAATCAATTGAATCAACGGAAAAAAAATACCTCCTAAAAACACTTATATTATATATGTTGCACAAATCACAATGGTTGCATAGACCGTAGTCGCTCCCAAACAAAAAAAAGTCCTTGGGGAACCATAGTTAATTATTCAATATTGAAAATATAATAAATAATTCGATGACAAATTTTACTGTATGAATCTAATATGGAGAAAACTACAACGTACTAAAACAGATTCACATGTATTACAAGAAAAAATTAATTTATCTAGAGAAAAATCTGTAGGTAAGTATTAAAATAATTGTAGGTATAGGTAAATAATTATCAATAATATTTAAAACTGTTGGTAAATACCAATAATAATTCTGTTGGTAAATTAAAAGTTTTTTTTTGTAATTTATCAATAATTAGTTGGTATCATTAGAGAAAACTAATAGTTTTTTATTATGTCATTGTACAAGTAACTGATCAAAGTTTTTTTTATAGTGACGATTTATAACACAAACTCCTCCGACAATAAGATATATTTTTTTCTTATTCTATGACTCAGAAAATCATTGACGATAATTGGTCTCTAATATTGGGAAAAAGAGAGAGAGAGAGAGAGAGAGATGAAAGAGGGAAACATGCCACATCCACAGGTAGAGCTATAAAAAAGCTCGGCCCGATTGGCTGGCTCGATCTGCCCGGCAATAAAATCAGACTGGGCTATGATTTGCTAGTCCGAAAAGAGTCAGCCTTATTTGGTCCAACCCATTAAACCCGAAACACTGGTCGGCCTGAAGCAAATAAGTGTATTTTTCATATATGGATTGGATTAGGCTCCCCAAAATGTTGGGCCGAAGAAATTCCAGCCCAGTCCACACTTGATCCGATGGGCTAGTTCCGGACCGATCCGAACCGGATAAATTGACAACTCTAGCCACAGGTGTCATGTCACCCCGCAATTTGCAAAGCGTTGACTCCCGCCAACTAATTGGCCTAGCTAACCAATATAATTTGACAATAGCCTATCTTTTTTTTTTTTCAGCACCATAACCTATCTTTAAATTTTGCAAATTTGTCAAATTCATATAAGATATAACCAAACCCTAGGAATAGGTTTCAAAAAAAAAAAAAAAAAAAACTAGGTAGCAATTGATTCACCGCAAGAAATCCTTCTTATTTTCGACCCTTCAAATTTTTTTAATTTATTTCTTATTTTATTTACTGTCTTAATACGAAAAGAGATGTCATATATACAATAATAACATTATTTTATACATAGTGCAAAATACAACAATACCTCATAAACTTGGTCATATGTCTCATTTACTCCCTAAACTTGTCAATGTAATATTTACCCTCCTCAATCAAAATAGGATTTAATGTATGGACAAAATTGCCCGTATTTTTTTTCTATTATTTAAATATAACTAATTAGGTTTAAAAAATATATTTATCCGTATTTTCTAATATTTTAATGTTTATTTAAATTAAATAGCTAATACTTTATTTTTTTCATTCATCTTTCATATTTAACTTTTTTGTGTATTTCTTGTACACGGTTTTTGGTTTCTAAAGTTTAAATTACTTACAATTAAAAAAATCACTTTTTGAATTTATTAAGAATATAAATTAAATAGGGAAAAAAATCCAAATTTACTAAAAATTATGTAGGTTCATTTTCATTAAAGGTAGTTTTGCTTATACATTATGATTGAGAGAGGTAAGTGTTATATTTGTTAATTCCAAGAAGTAAATGAGACATATGACCAAATTCAAGGAGTGTTATTGTATTTTACCTTTATACATATGGCATCATGTCGTCTATTGAAATATGAATTCATTTTCTAAACCCCGCCCATTCATTGTATTGTTTCATTGTAAAGAGAAAACTATATATTCTATAATATTTATTTTGAAAATATATCCTTAGAAAATCTTTTATGGGTAGGAACTTTTTTTGGGTAAAGATGTCTTTTAGAAAGCTTAAAGTACTTCCTAGTAAACTATATAATTTTTAATATTCTTAAATTATAAAAAATTGTGTAGCAATTTAACTTGTCTCCCCTTCAGGTTTGGATATGGAGCGAATTGGTTTTGAATCCTTAAAAATCTTGGAAGATTGAATTTCGATTCCAAACAAACCCGACTCAAATCCAATCTATTATTATTACTACTAGAAAACCCTTCCAGAAAAGAAAAAAAAAACTTTAAACAGTCTAGATTCTCTATTTCAATTTGTATTTCATTTCACATCTCAATTAAATATACATTGATAACAACATTATTACACACTTAATGATACCAAAAATAGAAAATAAAACACAATTTAGAACACAGGATCTGTCTACCATTAAAATACAATTAAAATAAAGGGTTAATTACAAAATGTACCCTTGAGATTGATCTAATTACAAAAAAACCCATCTAACTTCAAAATTATAAATATACCCCTGAAATTTTATTTTGTCTAACATTTACCCCCTTCATAAACAAAAATCACACATCATATTTGCAAAAATATTACAGTTTACCCCTTAATTATAACACTGAAACAAACCTGAAGGGCATTTTTTGTAATTTTGAAAGTTAGCGTTTTTTTTGTAATTAGGTCAAACCTAAGTTACTTTTTGTAATTATTCCTTAAAATAAATAAATTCTCACACTATAATGTGTAAGTGTGTGTGTGCCATAGCCTCAAGAAATCACCCTATATATAAAACCAACCAATCCCAAGAACTCATTTCCACACTCCCAAAACATTTCCCACCCCACAAAAAAACATGGCTGACCCACTCAGCTGCTCCGCCACCGACCTCCTCCCCCTCCTAGGCGGCGCACCTAACGCCACCGCCGCCGCCACCTTCATATGCAGCCGCTTCTCTGCCGTATCGTCCCAGCTCTCCGCCGCCACGTACGCCATCGACAACACCTATCTCCTCTTCTCGGCGTACCTGGTCTTCGCCATGCAGCTCGGCTTCGCCATGCTCTGCGCCGGCTCAGTCCGAGCCAAGAACACCATGAACATAATGCTGACCAACGTCCTTGACGCCGCCGCCGGCGGGCTGAGCTACTACCTGTTCGGCTACGCGTTTGCATTCGGTGGGCCCTCAAATGGGTTCATCGGAAAACATTTTTTTGGGTTGAGGGAATTCCCTACGCCGACCGCGGATTACAGCTTTTTTCTGTACCAATGGGCTTTCGCCATTGCTGCGGCAGGTATTAATTATTATTATTATCAGTATTGCATTATAATAATAGTATTAATGTAATTAATATTCCCATTGTTATATTTATTTAGTGTAAAAAAAGTCTGTGAAATTTATGATGGGATTGCTGAGTTCTAATTATTAATTAAGTCTATTAATTTACTAATTACTAGTATGAATAAGAAACAAGGAAAATTTAATAAAGGAACACAAAGTCAATGGCTCTTGTTTTTCTTGGTTAATAAAGGAAAATTTACACGGCGTACATTTATCATATAAATTAAACACAATAATAAAACATTATATTTTTCGTTATTTTCTATTTATTTGAAATTTTCTATTAGACATTTTTGCTTATTATACGGATCAACGAGATTTTTGACTTTTATCCCAATATATAATTAATATTGGGTATTTATTTTATTTACACGTGAATAGAGAAAAATTAAGTAGGAGAGACAAAAAAAAAAATAAAAGGTTTTTTGTGTATTATCTTACATAAATGTGTAACAGAAGATGTTACTATTTATTGTACAAGATCTGCATTTGGTTAGTCTAAATTTTTACATACATGTGTTGGAAATACGAATTAAATTCAAATATAAATGCCTTCCAAACTAAAAGGAAAACCAGCTTAAATTGCTTTTCTTCCTTTTTTTTTCTTTTCAGTTGGAATGGAGAAAATTGATGAGTATATGTTCTTCAAAATAAAGGGATTGAAGAAATTAAAAAGTATCTTTGGACAGTTCACTGAATTAGGTGGCCAAAATCTATGGAGAGTTTGTACTTTGTAGTACTTGAGCATTTAAGGATATCATAAATTTAGTGAGAAAATTGTCAACTTTTTCCTCAAGTTTCTTGGTTGCCTGCTTTCCATGGCAGGTAATAACTGGAAAAGTAAAAAAAAAAAAAAAAAAAAAAAAGGAATACAAGAATACAAATAATGAACAGAAAAAAGATGAAAAGAACAAAGCTGGTATTTTTAAATAGCTCAATTTTGAAAAAAATATTGATTTATAAGAGAGAAAAAGCAATTAAAGAAAGAAGATAAGAAAGGTGCATAATTGAAGATTCACTAGCATCACAAATAAATTTTTTTTTAGTTTTCTTTTATTCTATAATTCTTTCTATATTCTAAATTCTTGATTTCCATGTGCACATTTTGTGATCAGGTATTACGAGTGGGTCCATTGCAGAAAGGACACAATTTGTGGCATACTTAATCTACTCCTCATTCCTGACCGGTTTTGTCTACCCTGTTGTCTCACATTGGTTTTGGTCCGGTGACGGTTGGGCCGGCGCCGCAAAGTCCGACGGAGACCTTCTCTTCGGCTCAGGAGTCATCGACTTTGCCGGTTCAGGGGTGGTTCACATGGTTGGTGGCATCGCCGGTCTATGGGGAGCCTTCATCGAAGGCCCGAGAATCGGCCGGTTCGACAGAACCGGCCGATCTGTAGCCCTGCGCGGCCATAGTGCCTCATTAGTGGTATTGGGAAGTTTCTTGTTATGGTTCGGGTGGTACGGGTTCAACCCTGGTTCATTCTTAACCATAT
The DNA here is from genome assembly GCA_016081115.2 of Rehmannia glutinosa. NCBI lineage: Eukaryota > Viridiplantae > Streptophyta > Magnoliopsida > Lamiales > Orobanchaceae > Rehmannia > Rehmannia glutinosa. Next base: position 89,494 of record JABTTQ020000811.1, on the reverse strand, counting down.
TAAAGTCATACGGCACGAAGGGGGCCTACTACGGTCAGTGGAGCGCGGTGGGGAGGACAGCTGTCACGACGACATTGGCCGGGAGCACGGCTGCCCTGACTACCCTGTTTGGGAAGAGGTTCTTGGCTGGGCATTGGAATGTGATTGATGTTTGCAATGGATTGTTGGGGGGATTCGCTGCAATCACCTCGGGGTGCGCGGTGGTCGAACCCTGGGCCGCAATCATATGCGGTTTCGTGGCGGCTTGGGTCTTGATCGGGCTCAACAAATTGGCTGAGAAATTGAAGTACGACGATCCGCTAGAGGCGGCCCAATTGCACGGCGGGTGCGGTGCATGGGGTGTGTTGTTCACTGGATTATTTGCCAATAAGGGTTACGTGAACGAGGTCTATCCGGGTCGACCCGATCGGCCATACGGGTTGTTCATGGGTGGTGGTGGGAGGCTCTTGGGTGCCCAAATGATTCAGATTTTGGTTATAATTGGATGGGTGACGGCTACAATGGCACCACTTTTCTTGGCACTCCACAAATTGAAGTTGCTTAGGGTTTCGAGTGAGGATGAAATGGCTGGGATGGACATGACTAGGCATGGTGGGATGGCTTATATTTACCATGATGAAGAGGAGAATTCCAATTGGTCACAGTTCAAAATGAGCAGGATCGAACCGAGGAATACTTCCACACCTGATCCAACGGTTCATCTGTGATTGATTCGGATATTTAATTTTCAATAATTATCGTTATAACGACGCAAATGCACGTGTTATTAATTCTATGTTCAAATATAGTGATTGAACATTACAAGATTGGATTCTTGGCCAAACTACATGTGTGTTGGTGACTTTAGGAAATCAAATTTAAGATTAGTTAGTTATTTAGAAAATCACAATGCAAGTGGTTGCCTTATAATAAATAAGTCAATTACTTTTTTAGTTTTTGTGTAATGCTTATGGAGCATGCTGTTCTATATTGACCTTCAAATATATATTAATTTTTAAATAAATGTTATGTTTCTCTAATTATTGATTCATCGGGTTTTCGTAGTTAAGTTTTTACTAGGAAATTATACTATGTGATAATGCAACTCATGTAAAGCAATCACGCTTCACGCTTCACTACTAGCAATATTATATATCTTGGTTAGGTTGGATTGATTCACTCGCTTGTCTGACCAATCTAACAAAAAATAATTATATTTTTTATTAGGCAAAAACTTGCGTGAGACGGAGCCCTTACACAAAGTTTTAAAGTTTTTTTTTCACATTTTATTTTTCTTAGGGTTTATATTTGTTTTTTTAGGGTTTATTTTGTTTCTTGGGTTTATTTTTAATTGATTTGGGTTTTTAGGATTTTTAGTTTTTTTTTAGGGTTTATTTTTTTTTTTTGGATTTATTTTTGTTTTTCGGGTTTATTCTTCATGGTTCATGTTTTTAGGGTTTATTTTTGTTTCTTCATGGTTCATTATTATTTTTAAATTTATTTTCATGGTTCATGTTCTCAAGACGGAGCCCTTAGGAGGTCCGTCTCACGGATTTAGATCTGTGAAACCGTCTCACAAAAGACTTGCTCTTTTTATTATATTATGTAAAACAATAATATGATAGACTCTATATTAAGTAATATATTTTAAATTAAGAAAAATAAATAAACACCTAAAAACATATATATAACAAAGCTCGGAATTCAATATCACACATATATATCAATGTTCTAAAATCACCGCCTAGCCCCAATTAGTCCCTGCCCAGGTGTTAGACCTCCCTTGTCCGCCTATGTTATTCATCCGATTAAGCCCCGCCTAACCCCGCCTAGGCACCTCCTAGGCACTAGGCCTTAGTCTGCCGTTCGACTCGCCCATAGCGCTTTTTAGAACACTGATAGATATACATGTATAAGGAAAGTACCAAGTTTAAAATTTTAATTTGGCCGATCTGAACAGATTTTTAAAACATATATTGCCAACTTCTATATCAGCCACTCGAGAGCCAAGAAACATTGAGAAGAATACCACATCAGGGAACTTCATCAATTCAGAAAACGTTCGCCTATATTTAATTTTGCTAATGTGAATTGTGTGCTCGAATAATTAAGTTAAACGAGCTTCTTTTTACAATTTTCCAAGTTCTTATTCTAATAATTTTGAAAATGGGAGCCAATTTTAGTGGACGAGATATATGCTAACAGTAATATTTTGAATGTCAACTTATTATATCCGTGTAATTTTTATGTCCACAATAACAAACTTGATATATTTTTACTCAATATATATATTTATGTGTCCACTTGTTACCTGGTTAGATTCTTTGAATCTCTATTTCAATTTTCAACATGTAATATGTTATAGACTGTGTGAGAGCCACTAGCTTTGCAATACATGTCACTGTTATTGGTGAATAATGAAATTTTGGACTTTGGCAGCAGATAAAAGGGAACCAGAGGTTTCATAGCTAGAGATCACGAAAAAGAGAGAGGTGGACTTTTTGCATATACATACAATTGACATTTCATTTTCCAAATCATGTGATCTACAATATTGAAAAGTTTTTGATGTTTTGACACTATTATTGCATTATTGAAATACCATATGGATAGCAATTAACAATACCATATGAAACATTGCAGGCATGCTTCCACAGACCACAGTGATGTGATGCTGTAACTTTATATGATTTCTATCACTTTATTAATATGAGACAAGACCAGAACCAGAAACCAGAACCAGCTGATGTGTTGAAATCATAAATATTAGAAAAATCACTTAACTAAAAACAAGGGATAATTACATAAAAAATAAAAATAAAAAAAAACTTGAGGTTCGGGCTAATTAGAAAAAAACCAAGAGATTTTTTAAAATTCCAAAAAATCCATTGAGGCTTGATTCCGCTTACATCTTCCCATTTCATAAGCAAAACACATTTCAAAACCTCATTGATATTTGTCGAAATATTACAGTTACCCTCTTAAATTTAAGATAGAATCAAACCTGAGGGGGCTTTTTGTAATTTTGAAACATCTCTGGATTTTTTTTGTAATTGGCCCAAACCTCGGGGGTGTGTTTTTGTAATTATCCCTAAAAAAACATTTCTATTACGTACCTTGCTCAAGTGCTTCGATTTTTTTTTCTCAGGCTATGGGACATTCGTCCTTCCCAAAAGTTGTTCTAATCCTCTGCGGGAGGTGGGGCAAACCTAACCCCAACACTCGTTAGTCGTCGAGTCGGGCACCTTAGGGTGGCAAGTGCAAACCCTCAACCCCGGGGCTTCTACCTTGATTATAATTTCCATCCAACTGCTACCTCAAGGTTGCAAGTGCAATGTACTTTAGCCGTATTCCTACTAAAAGGATCAAATTTCCATCCAACCGATACCAAGTACAGGATTGCAATTTGTCAGTGTGGTGGTAAAAAACTTATGGATGTAAAATACACCCAAAATGAATCTCTTCAATCTTAGGCTGAATTATTCATATGAAAGGAAACTTTGAATATCATGTTTCTCAAATGACATAAATTATACAATGGAGTATAAGATGCCTTGGGGTTTTGGCAGCAAGACCGGAATATTTTCATAATTCACTACTACAAATTACCCTTTTTACATCGGTTCTGGGCGACTTTCTACATCGGTTGTAGAAAATCCGATTCTACATCGGTTATCCAATGAACCAATGTAATTTTACTAGAACCGATGTACGCGTACAGAGTTTAGATCGTTACACCATAGAACTGTAATTGTCTTCAGTCACAACCGATGTAAAAAATTGCACTTTTTCTTTCATTATCTGGTTTATTATAAAGCAGTCCCCCACCCTGTAATTTCAACCTGCATATTGGACTATTCCCGATTCAGTCCAACAATGCGGTGCAACCTCCCAAACATTCGAATTAAAGATCACTCTTGTCAAAATGCATTATATAACCAACATTGCAATGCAATCATACACATAGTAACCAAAGTTGTTAAACCAAGAGAATATAATTCTCCTATATTGTATTGCAAACCCAAATGAAAGGGGTACACATATGACAATAATCACCTAAGTACGTAATGGTCTATTTCTAATTTCTAAAAATATATCTTGCTCGATTAGCTGGTGATTCGTCAATACTTTTTTTGAACAGTGCTTTGGGATCACTAAGTACCTCTTAGCATACATACATCTATCAGAAGTGAACAACAACAACAATACAGGACAAATGCAAAATGTTCAACAATGCAATATAGAAGATTCTTCAGCAGAAGCCAACCCCACAGTAAAATCACCACCACAAACAACAACTTTGACTTCAGAATAAATGACAACGAACTGGAGATAATTCAATTTCTGCAAACCAAAAGAATAAACAGCAAGGTCATTAGTCAAGTGTTATTCCATTGTACGATAAACATGGGAAGGCTAAGTGACTGGAACCAAAATAAATGACCCAGTCTAATCTATGTACATGCACTAGTTATTACTAATTACTACACATTAGGAAGAAAGATCTAAACAATCACTAATTCAAAGCATGCAATATTCCCAAATTTCATATAAATATATAGTCAAATGTTAAAAAAGCCCAAAAACTAAATCTTATTAAACTCACATTTCATGCAATTAATACAACTCTTCACAAAGACCATGCAGGCCCTTCTTGTTTAATTGGTTTAAACCCGTATCTTATGGGTACATGATGATAAGCGATGACCTGGTCAGCTACAACAGGCTCCAAGTTTTTAAAAGATCAATTAATTATATGGGAAACAAGGGAGAATCAAGAACTATTTTTGTACAACCAAAAACAGAATGGTGTTCACTTGTACTCTGAAGAAGTGTACATAGTCAGTTGCAGATAGTTAAAGATATCATGCCATAAGATTATTTTGGAAGTCTTTAAAGGAAAAACCTGAATAAAGGCATGCAATTTGTCTTTAATAGCAGCTGCACCAGTCGTCACCTCATATCTGTAAGCAATAAAGCAAAAGCAACCTCATATCAGTACATTGTACTAAACCTTCAGAAAATATAGGAATTAAATATGATCACATGGCAACAGAAAATTAAACCTTCAATTTCTCAAGATGGAAAGCAGGGTTGATAAGTTTTCTGTGTTTGGCCCATTTATCTCCCTCATGGTTTGCAACTCCTTGTGCAAGTAGCTTGATCAGTGGATTTGAGTTCTTTGGCTTCTGATACAGATTACTCTTGGTCATAACCTCCTTAATTTGTTCAGGATCTGTGATGATAACTGAAGGTTTTGGGCCAAGCCACAAATATGAACCATTTCCTGTAAGTCATTATTACAAAGATATCAGATTTCATGATGCAAGCTATATCTGTAAGCAATAAAGGAAAAACCTGATAAAAGGCATGCAATTTGTCACCAAACTCGAAAAGTAACCAATGAGCAATTACAGGACATTAAGGAATCCCAAACTAATGCATGGAAAATTAAAAAAAATAAAAATCATTGATGTTCATTGGTTGTCGCAGACAATTAAAGCAACAAAAACAATCTAAACTCAATCTCCAAAACTGTAGTTCGCAAACAGAAAAGTAAAACACCAAATTATGTTAGGTGCCTGCTCTTGAGTTACAATTGATTGAATGTAGAGTGTAGCATTTATAAAGAGTAAACAACACCTCTCAGGTAATGGAAGTACCTTGAATGCATTTGAGAAATCTGCAACCATTCTTCATCAATATTCCCATTTGAGTTACCAGCTTCTAATTGCCTGGAATCTCTCACGGAATCAGCTTAAAAAGAAAAATCCAATCACCATTTCTGTATCACCATTCAATTAAAAAGACATGTAGAGTGATTATCACCATTCAATTAAAAAGACATTAGCTGCATGACATATGCCTCAGTATTAAACCAGTACTTATGAGAATTATGTAAATCTACCATCAGCATCTTAACTGTCACCTATTCAAAAAAAATCACATTAAATTCCTACCTACTGTGCCCCACACACAGTAATTGTCTTTATATCTTCTAACCCCATGGCATGAGAGTATTCATAGTATCTCAGGACACTGGAAATGGCTAATCTGAAAGTCGTAGACATCATTCGAGTCCTGCTGATATGTTCCCTCTTGCTTCGAGCAGCAGCAGCAGAATTTCTAAAAGCAGCAAAATTTATGTTATTCTTTGGACCATGTTTGAGAACTACCAGATGGAGAACACATTCATTGCAACAAAAAAGTAGAACGAGGGTAACATTCAAATTCTAATGATAGTAAATTTCTACTGATAACCAATTCAACTACTCCGATCAAGGTATGCTGATAATTAAATAATGAGAAGTAAGTATATATGTATTAATTAACCTCTGAAGGCAAGCTCTTAGAAAATAGGCATATAAACCACTCAGTGCAAACAAGAGAAACATCAAACTCCAAAGCTTCCAAATGAGAAGCAATAACAATGTTGCAACATAATTTAAACCCTGCACCAGATTTCTTTTAAGAAACTTGACCAAACTAATATATTTGAAATAGAAATTGAGCAAACAATACATAAGTGTTTAGCGAGAAAACATATGAGAGGAAGTTTCTCATATAATCATGAATATTTTGAGAAATGCAGCACCATAATTATTTGACATCTGTTAACAAATCAAAAGCAATGATATGACCAGGCAGCCTTTAAGTTAAGTTCAGATGTTACCTCATTGACACCTGGGAATTTGAGAATCCAGTTCAGCGGCTCGCTGTGGAGTGCTGGCCAGGTAAATGGAAGCCCATTGCTTGCTTCTAAATGTGATATCTTCCAGAGGTGACCTTTCAGAGCACATTTTGCTGAATGAAACCCAATTTGCATCCACAGTTTCATTAGCAACAATGTGTTCACAGGTAGCAATTTTCTTTCCCAGGAAGACACTGGCATACTCCAACATTTTACCATGCCATCTGCCCCATAACAATATTTCATAATCAGGAAGAGAAACTTAAAACCCATAATGTACAAACTCAGTAGAAATGCAGAGGCATGAACCTTCTCACAGGCCTGTGAATCTAGAGATACTTTTCAGCACATGCAACTGATTAAAACTTCGGCATATGTCAGATTTGAGGTTGAACTGAAGCAGTCAAGTTTGAACAAATTCCCATGTAAAAGAATATGTCACCAGTAATCCCCACATGAACAAGCCCCATCTTTAAAATGATGGAACCTACTAGAATCCCTGACAGTAATTTCCCTACAAACAATTTTCGAAATCACCTTTATTGCAGCATGGCAATCAACGCAAGCCCTCAAGTTTTTCATCACCAGTATAGGTGATCCTTCTGGAGTACGAATAAGTGCAAAAGCAATTGCCAATCTTTCGCTGTGATACTTGAGTGATTCCTCTTTTATTCCATCATCTACATTTTGAAGGGCACAACTTATGTCAGGCTTATAACCTTCCTCCTCCATCCGCTTCGCCAAATTGTTTATCTTTTTTCTTATATCCTCATTTAGTGGATGAGTCCTATCATTGGCAGAGAATACATGAACCTTGCGTTCAATTTCGACCCAGCTATAAGCAGGCACTTTTCGAACACCGCGTTCTCGCATGGCTTTTTTTACCTTTGCCATATGTACCCAATCCCCTGCCTCCGCATAAATATTAGACATTGTAACATAAGCTGCCGCATCTCTAAGCTCGTCCAGGTTAAAAAGTTCATCAGCCGCTTTTTTAGCAAACTCTTGATTCTTATGAATCCTGCACGAATTCAAAATCGATGACCACATGATTTCATCTGGCTCTATCGGCATTTGAGCCATCAATTCCTCTGCTTGCTTAAATCGTCCCCTTCTGCAGAGCACATCAATCAAAGATGCATAGTGTTCTTTTCTGGGAATAAGTTTGTAAGTCTTAGTCATGGTATTGAAATACTGTAATGCTTCATCAACACACCCACTGTGGCTGCAGGCAGTTAACACGCCCAGAAAGCTAACGTGGTCAGGATTAAAACCTAACTCCACCATTTTCTCGAAGGACCTAAGGGTGGCTTTGCCATCTCCATTCTGAGCATATGCCGAGATCATTGCATTCCATGAGATTGTGTTCCTTTCGGGCATATCTCTGAAAATTGCATTTGCATCCTTTAAAGATCCACATTTTGCATACATGTCTAAGAGTGCACTGCCACAAAAAACATTTGATATGAATCCAGTACTGATTATGCACGAGTGCATTTGCTTCCCTAGATAAAGTAAAGCCAAGTTTGCCGAGGCTTTCAAAGTACTTGCAAAAGTTGCTTGGTCCCCACAAACATTATTTCTACGCATTTCATTGAATAGCTTAAGGGCTTCATCATTGAGTCCTTGTTGAACATAGGCTGATATCAATGCTGTCCAAGGAACTGAGCTTTTACCAGCCAACTTTTCAAATATAATATTGGCTTCTTCGAATCTCCCACATTTGGCGTACATGTCTACAAGTGCATTCCCTACTTGAATTTCTAAATCAGCAGTTGTCACAAATGCCTGTGTATGGATTTGCCTTCCCATCTCTATATCTTGTGTATTTGCCGCTATACTCAACATAGTCGCAAAAGGAAAGTTTCTTCTACTGAACTTGCTTAATCGTAACTCTCTGAAGAGATTGAGAGATTCTTCAATTTGTCCATTCCATGCATAGCTTGTAATGATAATATTGTAGGAAACGCCATCCAACTCTGGCATTTCATCAAAGAATTTTCTCATATCTTCCGTATAATCATGCTTGGAGTAAAAATCAAGAAGCGCATTGCAAACGAATACATCTTGGACAAAGTTAGTCTTGATCACCAGTCCATGGACTTGTTGCCCTAGGGCAGTATCATCCAACCCAACACAGGCACGTAGAAGTGCGGCAAAAGTGAAATCCGAAGGCCTAAAACCATAATGTTGCATTTTTGAGAAGAGCTTTATTGCTCCTTCAATCAACCCTTCTCTTGAAAACCCCGTTATCATTGTGTTGAAAGTAATGGTATCTATCGTGAACATGTCCTTAAAGAGCCGAAAAGCTAAATCAGGACTTTGAGATTTGCAGTAAGAATCCAGTAAGCTATTACAAACTGCAAGGTCAGCCTCAAATCCGAATCTAGTGATATGAGCATGAACTTGGCATACATCTCTCTTCGTAATTGTTTCATCACAGCCTGATAAAAGAGTTGCAAAGGTAACGTGGTCTGGTTTTATGTCTGTCCTAAGCATCTCAACATAAAGATTAAAAGCTTCCATAGGTTGATTGTGCTGTGCATACCCGCCAATCAGTATCGTCCAAGACACTGCCGTCCGGTCACCCATATTATCAAACAACTCCCTAGCATAAGAAAGATTGCCCGACTTGAGGTAGCAGGAAATCATCATGTTTATTGAGCATGTATTTTTTCGCGGCATTTGGTCAAACAGTTGGCGTGCCTCAGAAATCTGGTTCCTTCTAAGAAAATCCTTCAGCTGGAAATTGTGGCGACTAGTCTCTGGGTCAAATGCTGTTTTAATGGCACGGGCATCCACCAAATTCATGCCATATTTGCTGCAATTTTTCAAACTAAGTTTACATTCTTTCGTAATCGAAGCAGCTAATGAAAGAAAGAAAACTTCAAGAGGAAAAAGAAACAATTATAACATACCTATGCGCACAGTACAATCGCTTTATAATCACCACAGCATTTGAATTCCTCATGTGACTAAATTTGATCTGTGGATGGGCAGCAGGGAAGAGAACTTCATAGATGCTCCAAGAAAACATAGATATATCGGTTAACGTCGACAGGGCCTCTAATATTCACTCTATTTATTTCTTAAAAGGAAAAGAAATGAGCAATGGAAGTACATTTGTCTTCGTATATTCCTCTCCTGTATGCTTATGTAAATCCATCTTCTAATGGAAACTCATTTCATTCTGCAAAGGCTTAACTGCAGAATATCAAACAAAAAATCATGTGTCAAAATGCAGAAACACAAAAAAGAATCCAAATTCAGCATTTATTTCTCCAACAATGTTTAATCTTCACAGTACAAACATTCTTGGCCATCAATCTTCACTCTCCGGCAAGTTATTCTTAAAAATCAGCCTCCAGCGTGACCGCGCGCGGCACAAGCCAGCGGTGTTCAACTTTGTATTCGGTGTTCTTTTTACAGTATGTGAATTTCTACAAATGCCCTTATTGTTTTAGGGTTTAAGTTAGACATCTATAAATACCCAAATCCAAATATAATTACTGCCCTGCCCAAGATGTGAAAGTGGGCTTAAGATTCAAATTATACGCAAGCAAGTCGACCAACAACTAGGTAAATAAGTATTATTTTTTAAGTAAACCGAATGAGATTACAAAAAAATAAAAGAGGTATTGGTTTGCATAGCCGACCAACTAGCTAAAAGAAATGGAAATTGACCACCATTAATCACAAGTAGAGTTGTCAAAATTAGTTCGGCTCCAACCGACTGGTGACATGATTGGGTTGGACTGTGATATTGTAAGTAGAGATGTTAAATGGGTTTAGGCCCGCGAGCCAACCCCTTTAACCCGGAAAATTAACATGGTTAGGGCTAGTTTTTCCTGGCCTGTTTAAATCCGGGCTTTTTTTGGCCCGGACCGATTAAACCACGGGCTAACAGGATGGCCCGCCAGTCCTTTTTTTTCCCCCAAAATAGAGGGTTAGTGAATTAAGGGATAACAAAACTTACGAAACCTTTCATAAGAAATAATCATAAAGATGAATTTGTTGCATTTTGAGATTCCAACTCCTCTCACACACAAATATTGAACATCAAATCGCATTTTATAATTCTTTACATTTATTTAAATTATTATACTAAAGTCAAAAAGTATTAAATAAATATTTATTATATGGGTTGTTTATCATTTTGCAATGTAGTTTGTTGTTTCTAATTTCATTTTAGAAATGAGTTTTACTTACACATATTTTTGTTTTAACTTTTATTACAGTAAACATTTTATTAAAGTCTCAAAGTGTTTGACGATAATGATGATGCTTGAATTGTATTTGAATTTTTGTATTTTGAATTTTAAGACTTTTATCCTTGTAATTCAACATAAAAAGAATTGTGTAATTTAGTTTTGTATATTTAGTTTTGAATGTTATATTTTTATACATGCTTTAGCTTAAAATTTAGATTTAAATAAAAAAATAATTTTTTTGGCTTAAAGTCCGATGGTGGCCCGTTTAGCCCGAAACCCGCTAGGGTGGGGTTAGGTTCGCAATATGCTAGCCCGTTTAATAGTGGTCCGTTTAGCCCGAAGCCCGTTAGAACTAGCCTTATAGAGCTAGGGTTAGCCCATTTAACATCTCTAAATGTCAAGCTCAAAAATTGTCAAGCTCACAAGTAAAACCCAAGTAGGGCTACAATGGAACCGAATCGAGTCGAGCTTTGGAGAATTTAAGCTTGATCGTTTATTATCGAGAGGAACTCGAGCTTGAATTTATCGAATATATTAATAGTTCAAGAACTTATTCGAGTTTAATCGAGCCTAAACAAGCTAGCTTAGTAAATATTAATTATAAGTTAAATTGTTCTTCAATTTATTACAAAAATAAAACTATATATTTCTAAAACGCATAAATATCTATTAAACCTATGATTTTATTCAAAGTTTATTTAAATTTTTTATATTTATCATAAGTAAATGTATAAAAATTAAAATTAAAGTCAAACTATTAGTTTAATTAAGACGAACTTACTAACGATCCTACTCACGAACTCACTAACGAGCTTACTCACTAGCTAACGAGCAGAACATTTCTAAGTTTGAGTTTGATTCAGTTATTTTAACAAGTCTCACTAAAGGAACTCAAACGAACTTTTATCGAATCGAGTTTCGAATAGCTCACTAGCGGCTTGGTTCATAACTTCATTTGCAGCCCTAAATCCATTGATCCAAGGGGAAAATTGTCATATGGGAAAAAGAGTACCTAAAGTTAAAAACGAAATAATACAACAAAGCAAAGATCATTTCTAATAACAACCAGATAAATAAATATGTTTACACGTAATTTAAAATCGAAGAATCAAAAACTAGGTAAATAATTGTGGTTTACACGTAATATAAAAGCCAAAGACAAGCAAGTCGATCAAAAATTAGGTAAATAAATATGTTTACATGTAAATTAAAAGCCAAAGACAAGCAAGTCAATAAAAAAACAAAGTAATATAAATATGACACTACAAGAAAACAAGGAAATCCCAACGGAAAAAATCTGTTGGAATTTGGCCAATTACTGTTGGAATTATCGATTCCAACGGAAATTCCAATATAAAATGCATCGTTTGTAAAATGGTCGTTGGAATGGCGAAATTCCAATGGAAATTCCAATGGAAAAATATTCCAACGGAATTTCCAACGTTATTTATCCATTGGAATATATAACCGTTGGAAAGAACTCCAACATTTTTTCCAACACTAATTCCAACAGAGTTATGCCATTGGAATATATTTAATCGTTGGAAAAACTCCAATGGTTATTCCAACGGAATTATAATATTGGAATTTAGACCAATGGTAATTCCAATGGTGTGTGTGTGTATATATATATATATATATATATATATATATATAGGGATTGGTTCAAATGAGACCAATCCCTTTAGGTTAGTCCATAAGAACACTTATGGACTCTTGATTTAAAATTTTGGATGGTGTAGATCATTTTAGTTAATTTAGGCATATAAGGGTATAATTGTACTTTTATATTTAATTAGTTATGTTAATTGGACGGTTATTAGCTATTTTTAAGGAAACATAATCCTACCTTTTCGATTACCCATTTTTAGGGAGGAAAAATCATCAACTTCAAACGTTTTTTCAAAATTGATACTTGTTTCCGCCATATTTATGAACAAATCGTTTTTATTGTATACTTAGTTCAATGGACTTGTATACTTAGTCATGTTTTATTGTATATTTAGTTCAATGGATTTGTATACTTGGTTCAGTGGAATCGTATTCTTAGTTATATAAGTAGTTTAGTAATTAGTTTAGTGAATTTGTATACTTAGTTATGTGGATTTGTATACTTAGTTCAATGGAATTGTATACTTAGTTAAAAGTAATTCAAAGTGTGATTGTATACTTAGTTAAATGTATTATTTTATTTTAATGTATAGTTAGTTCAAGTGTAATTGTATACTTAGTTAAATGTTTCTGTATACTTAGTAAAGTTTTAATGTACAGGTAGTTTAGTGTAATTATATACTTAGTTAATTGTTTATGTATACTTAGTAATGTTTTAATGTATAGTTAGTTTAGTGTAATTGTATACTTTTCATTAATTGTTGCACGCTTTTGTTGCCATATTTGAATAATTTGCATGTTCGAATGGGAAGGGAGAGAAAGGAAAGGTGAATCGCTTGATTATGGGGACGTGATCAATACAAAATCACGTCCCTAATTTTTAGGAAGCGGTTACTATATTTAATTTCCTGGATTCCTATTTTATCCCTTTTGTTGTATACTTACTTATGAAATATTGTATATATTGTAATATATCTTAGCCATTGATTTACTATTTGGATGATGTAGATTTAGTCCTATGGACTAACCTTGCAGGAGGAGTGGTCTCACAGATCCCCTCCCTATATATATATATATATATATATATATATATATATATATATTGGAATATTTCAATTAATTTATCTCATTATCTAATATCTTCAACTTCCCAAAGAGGTCACCCATCATCAATTTGTCCCAAGTCAAGCACATTTAACCATGTAGTTTTAATATGATTGACTCCAGAAAAGAATATATATTTTATTGATATGGATTATACTATCAAATCTTTTAACCCCTATTGAAATTTTCCAATTGTATTGGAATTTCCAATGGAATTTTCCAACAACATGTTGTACCATTGGAATTTCCGTTGGAATTTTAAAAACTCCAACAGAAATTCCAACGATTAATTCCAACATTTGGTTTACCGTTGGAATTTTTCAATGGTTAGTTGTGGTGTTGGAATTTCCGTTGGAATTTTAAATTCCAACATGAATTCCAACATTTTATACCAACAGTTTTGTTTACCATTGGAATTTCCGTTGGAATTTTCCAACGGTATAATGTAGCATTGGAATTTTTGTTGGAATTTTAAAAATTCCAACAGTTTTCTATTTCGTTGGAATTATTTTGTTGGAATTTGATTGTTTTCTTGTAGTGTGATTAGAATCAATTGAAATAAAAACAAAGAATATTTTTTCTCTATTCGTTCATAAATACCACCATCCCTAAAAATAATTTAGGACTTTAGGAGTGAGGGCAACCTATAGGAGAAACAAAATAAGATGACCCAAATAACAAATTTCCATGAACAATTGGGATTAAAATTAGGGAAATTTCGGGAAATACTCACCTTTTTGAAAAAATCCCATTATTTACGCTCATATCACTTTTATATATATTTTTTTTTTGCTTTTTTACGCTTCTGTATTTTTTTTGTTACTTTTACATTTTTTTCGATTTTTTGTTCATGTATTGTTTTATATTTTATTTATGTTGTTTCAATTGTTTATATTTATTTCTTGGTTGTTTCTATGTTGTTTCGATGTTTTAATACAACTTTTACTTATTTTTTACGCTCTTTATTGTTCATGTGTTGTTTTATATACTGTTTATGTTAACTTTTGGGTTGTTTTCTATAGAATTTTTAATGTTGTTATGATGTTTCTTTGTTTTTTTCATGTATTTTTCAATGTTTTAATGCAGTTTTTACCTATTTTTAGGGAAAAAATATTGATGTTGTGTTTTCTATATTGTTTCTGTTGTTTTTGGATTGTTTCTATATTGTTTTTAATGTTGTTTTTAATGTTGTTGTTATATATATGTTTCTTTATTATTTTTAATGTTGTTGTTATATATATGTTTCTTTATTGTTTACATGTTGTAATCGATGTTTCAATGTACTTTCTTTTATACCTATTTTTAGTTCTTTTTATTTTTGTGTTGTTTTTATATTGTTTCGGGATTGTTTCTATATAGTTTTTAATGTTGTTTCTTGGTTGTTTCTATGTTTTTTCATGTTTTCAATGCATTGGATCAAAAATCGATGTTTTTTCCATGTATGTTGTTTTATTATTTTATATTTTGTTTTAACGTGTTGTTTTATGTTATTTCTTGATTGTTCATAATAGTTTGATTATAAAATTAATTATTTAATTGGGGCAAAAATTATTTTTCACTAAATTTTATTAGATCAAACATGTTTTAAACAACGTTGTTTTGGCGGGAGTGTAAAATGTTCGGGAAAAAGGCGAGTTACTAATGTCATTGATCAAATACAATTATCCTTTTTTATGGAATGTTGGGTATTTTTATCCATATCACTTAAGATTAGGGAAATTACATAAAATACCCTATTTCCTAGAAACATACAACAAAATACGCTTTTATCCCTTTTGTACCTATTTTTTTTTTACTTTTGTACATATATTTGTTCCTTTTTACGCTCTATATTTTTTGATTATTTTTATGTTTTTTTTTCATGTATTATATGGCTCATTTTGTTTTAATAGTATAGTTGAGTACCAGTGTCATTGTTTTAATAATTACCGTCTTTTTGTTATTTAATTAACAATTTTCGAGTTTTTGTTTGATGAAAAAGGAAAACAAATTATAAATTGTAAAAATGAAGTAAAATTTGTAAAATTCAAGAGATAGAAATGTGTTTGAATGTAAATTTAATTGTTTTTGTGATTTGACAAGTTAAAAATACAACCGTAAGCCCTAAAAACCAACCTTTTTAATAAAATCTCATGTCTTGTGGACCGTAGAAATTCCCAATTTAAGTTAAACCCTTTCTCAAGGCGAAAAACTTCTAATCTCAAGTTGATTAATGAAATCTCTTTCTAGTTAAAACCCCCAAGACAAAGATTATAACGATTTGTGAATTCCCATATTAGGTTTGACCCTAATCCGGGAAGATTTATGTCAAACATGCAACTCTTTTCACTTATATAGGTTCTATTTCACCATGAATCTCGATTTCCGGATGAAAAATAAACTTCAAATCAATATTGCGCATATATCAATTCGAATGAACGAAGCATAATATAAGTGAATCACACAAAATATGAAGATTTTATTAAAAACATACACACCTTAATCACAAATCCATTCTAAAATTACATTCAAACACTAGGAGTTTAGCTACACATGATTTTGACCAAAGAATAAATTACACAAGAAGATTTAAGTATTGTAGACATGGTGTACTTATCTTTCTCAAAATCTCTTGACTGATTGATGATGTTGCTCCAAGCCTTCTTCTCCAATATTGCCCCAAGCTTTCTCCTCCAAGACCCCTTGATCCCAAAATGAAATGAATACAATGAATATTTTCTGAGTATCTAATGAATGAATCTCCCAATTTCAACCTTTGGCTTTTATAGGCAACCATTGATAAGACTTTCTTTTATTAAACAATCACCCCCATTTTCCTTGTTGGTTGGTGAATTCTTATATTCAAGTGATGAAGGGGACATGGAGACATGTTTCATTTTTAAAAGTGTACAAAAGTGGCAAAATGGGTTGGTTGGTGAGTTTTCCCCAAATTCCGCAAAGAAAAGTTGCAAAAAGAGGTCCCTGACACGCCCGTCGCATAAAATACGTGCTATTTCTATCAACATACTCTTTTTTGGCCGTGCTTCCCAACACGGCCAGGCCGCGTCTCTCTGGACACGGCCGTGTTGAAATGGAACACGGCCTGGCCGTGTCGGAGGCTCGAAAAAATCGACTTTTGTACACCCCCTACCAAAAGGCCCCGAAATTTTTTTTCGACGTTTTTGCATCCTTAAACTCCCGTATGTTTTGATATGAATTGTCCTTCACCAAAATTAGCCCCGAATGGTCAATCTACATCAATAAACATTTTTATGAACTATGTATCAAATATTTACAAAACTAACAATAAAATAACTCGTTTTTATACACATAAAACATAAAAAGTTATCAATTGCTTTATATGTTATATATGTTGTTTCAATGTTGTTTAAATTTGCTTTTTTTTTTTTTGTTTCTATGTTGTTTCAATGTTTCAAAATAATTTTTACCAATTTTTTATGTTGTTTTTTGTTCATGTATTATTTTGTACATATTTATATTGTTTCTATGTTGTTCTATAATATTCTTAATGTTGTTCTAATAATTTTTTTTTGTTGTTTCCATGTAGTGTTCAATGTGTAAATAAAATTTTTACCTATTTTTAAACTCTTTTAATTTATGTGGTGTTTTCAATATTTTTTACGTTGTTTCTAGGTTGTTTTCATACCGTTTTAAGTGTTGTTCTGGTGTTTATTTGTTGTTTCCATGTAGTTTTTGATGTTTAAATATAATTTTTACATATTCTTAACTCTTTTTGCTCATATGGTGTTTTCTATATTGTTTCTGGTTTGTTTCTATATTCTTTCTTGGTTGTTTTTATGTTTTTTATATTTTCATGCATTGGATCAAAAATTGAATTGTGTTTTTTATTCATGTAGTTTCTATAATATTTTTAATTTGTTTGGTTTTAATATGTGTTGTTTATGTATATATTTCTTGATTTTTTTATAAGACTTCGAGTATAAAATGAATTATTTAATGTAGGCAAAATTTATTTTCTCACTGAAATTTTATTGAAACAAACATGTTTGAAACATGTTCGAAACAATCTTAAAACAACAACGTAAAAAAGTCTGGAAATTTTGGCGGAAGCATAAATTTATGTAAAAAAAGAATGGAAGCGTAAATTTATCCAAAAAAATACCAAAAAAGGTAAAAAAAATATCATTATCTCCAAAAAGTAATTGTGTCAAAAGCCCTTAAAATTATGTACGTAATTGGTTCATAACCTTTACTAATAATTCCTTTTTGGGCTTTGAATCTTTGAACCCAATATTAAGTGGACCAAAGAAGTCCAGCACATTACCATTCTTAATTTAATCCTCCTACTTTTCTTGGATTACCAGAATAGCCGTCGCCACGGCCCTGCCCGCCAGTAATTGCACTTGGTAATAGGGCTGGCTGTCTGCTTCGTAAAATTTCTAAAATTAGTATAAGGTTTATGTTGGGTTGTCAATGTCTAACTCGATACGAACATGTCCTGAAGTTATTGAGAGAAACATGAATCAGACCCGAACACAAATACGACTAACATGAATTTGACTCGAAGTTACCATTTTGTCTAAAACATAGTTCTTTTATCTTATTACTTAATTTTTGATGTATTTTAAGCATAACCTGAAATCAATCCAAAATCAAACACGAACTCGATCCAATGACCAAAATTGATACCCCTAGTTGGTTATAGTTTTTAAATTTTAAATTTTATCCTTAAAAGAACTAAAAATACTTATTTATATATTATTTATATTCATCCAATCTTTCACCCCGAGTTTCTTTCTAATTTTCCATTCTGTTTCATAACGTCACTCAATTTCTGCCGATAATTATTGGGGTTTGGTCCATGCCACCCACTTGGGTGGCACCCAAGTGGGTGGATCTACCCTTAATTCACACATACACACACACACCCACATGGGTGTGTGTAAAATCAAGGGTAGATCCACCCACTTGGGTGCCACCCAATAGGCATAGACTACAACAATTATTGGACAACATAATTTAATCATCATTTCGTCTTGGTCAAATTAAGAAACATTTATGTGATTCTATCAAGATCTCGCAATCATTTTTATTCCGTTTTAGTTTCTTGCTTCTTCATAGTGTGCTGAACATTAGGGAAAAAATACCCAAACATAGTGTAACACAAATTTTTATTATCTGCAAATATCAAACAAGAAAAATTGTACAAATTAAATTTATATGAATCAAACTATCAAAAGGGTTACAATCTCTAAACTAAATCATCTGATTCTTTTCTTCAAGAATAATATATCCGGGATTTGAGAATTTGGAGTTGAACTCTTCAGTTTAATCTTCTCTAAACTTAAACTTGTTGATTTCAATAGTATAAAATCGGGAATGCCTCCAGAATGGCAAATTACAGAAACAGAAAATTACAGGAAATGAACTAGCTATTACAACTTGTTAATAGAACTTCCAGAAGCCGAGTCGAGATGAATCTCTTTCCGCAAAGCAATTACGTCCCGACTAGTGCTCACGGTTTGACGTATTGCTTCCAAAGATGAAACGGCTTACGTCTTCTGTGTAGTAGCACCACTAACACATAAGCACCTGCGAACTAGAAATGTGCTGAAGACTGGTTGCTGGACTTAGTGCAGAATGCAGAATATATGAGTGTATGCTTTTTTATGGAGTAAGAATTATGTGTTCAACTGCAATGCACAAACATGTATAAATAGCCAACCATTCCACCTGCAGGAGAAAAACTTGTAATCACTTGTAACAACCAAGGTGTTACACCCCACTACTGCATAATAGTCAGGTAGTGGGCTAACTTCAGTGACCACCACTGCAGAGTTACAACTCCAACAATCCACACGAATCGGACACCTACAATGTCCGGATTCATTGGGCTCCAACGGTCAACATACTCAAATCGGGCCAAGCCCATTTTCGAGTGGAAAACTTTAGTGGACTGGACTGGGCCCAATAGGGCGAGCCGCCGCCTGGGCCCCCAGGGCCCATGCCCTGGCCGGGCGAGGCCGGGCCGGCGCTTCACGCGTGTGGCCCACTTGTGATCATCCACTTGTGTTATAGTTTATACAACAAATAACACCTTCTAGTAAATAAACTAGGATAAACTATGATTTGTATTCCATGTGGGATAAGACATAAGCCTTTCATCTCCCTTTTACATAATCTTTACATAATGCCTATTTATGTGGCTACATTCGTGTATTAATTTCTCACTCACCGAAATTTGGTTTTGAGAAATAAAATATACTACGAACATCTACTCGGAACGTAGATTAATAATATATAATTAATTCATCCAGAATTAAATATTTAGCCACAAAAAAATTGGTCAAATTCGGGTCGACACCCACTTTATCAAAACCAAAATTTCCAACAATCCCCCACATGAGTGGAAATTAATGTATGCATGAATGCAGACACGCAAACTAGTCCTCAAGAGACAATATTGCATTCGGAAAGGTAACTTATGGCTTTGAACCTTCCGTAGTCAATACCATCGGGTACACTGGTGGCTTAGTGGACGCAATGCCTTGAACTATTCCTCCACGGTGTATATGAGTCAACAAGATAACACAATAAGGTCTCAACACCTTCCTCGTTCTCACGTTTTGTGTCCGTTTCGCCATGGACACCACTTTGGATTCATAAATGTTACTTTGAAGCGGCCCGCACTTCTCACTTATATAGGTGATCTCCTATCCGAGTATCCTGTCATACTCAACCTCAACGAGGTGTATGAATCATTAAAAGTCAAATAACTTAGCCTCACCACAACTTTGCAGGTGTTTCAACACTTGGTTTTGCTTTCTAGGGATGGGTTATAACATTGTCTCCAAGTGTTACAACATAACCTTCATAGTTTAGTTTTCCCATTGAACCAAGTTCTTGGGATCTCCAGTCATCATGGTTGGGTTACCACTATGATAGTTATTTTTACTTTGTGGACTTCAAGCCCATTCCCTCTAGCAATTTACCCAATTGATCTCGATTTAGTCCTTTTGTCAAAGGATCTGCCAAATTGTTTTTTGACTTTACGTAGTCAATTGACATCACACCATTTGAGATCAATTGTCTAATAGTATTGTGTCTCCGACGAATATGTCTAGACTTACCGTTATACATATTGCTATGTGCCCTTCCTATAGCCGCTTGGCTATCACAAAGTGAATCATCACAGAAGGCACAAAGCTTCCTCCAACATGGAATATCTTCCGAGAAAGTTTCAAGCCACTCTGCTTCTTCACCGACTTTATCCAAAGCTATAAACTCGTATTCCATGGTGGACCGAGCTATACACGTTTGCTTCGTGGAGTTCCACGATCTTTGCACCACCTCTAATGATGAATATGTATCCACTAGTTGAATAAGAATCTTTCGAATCAAAATCCAACTAGCATCACTATATCCTTCAAGTGCAATTTGGATATCTTGAGTAGTATAGCCCATAATCCAAGGTATACTTCAAGTATTTTAACACCCTGGTTAATGCTTTCCAATGCTCATGGCTTGATTGCTCGTGAACCTACTCAACATATTTACTGAGGGTAGGCCAAGTCGGGACGTGTACAATTTGTGATGTACATCGATCGCCTATTATACGTGAGTATTCCATCTCGAGCCACTAGTTCTCGCTTTATTAGCAACCAGATTTATACTTAAATCAATGGGCGTCTTTGACGTTGAATCACAAAAGCATTAAATTTCTTGAGCACTTTCTCCACATAGTGGGATTGTGACAAGATAATTCCATCGAGTTCTACTTGATTTTTATCCCAAGGATTACATCAAGAGTCCCCATATCCTTCATGTCAAAGTTCCTCTTTAACATTTTTTAGTCTCCATGATAGTATCATGACTACTCCGCCCATGATTAACAAATCGCTCTACGTATAGACAAACTATGACAAATGCTTCGATGTCCCTTTGACATATACGCATTTATTACACTCGTTGATTTTAAATCCATTTGACAACATCGTATTGTCAAACTTAAGATGCCATTGTTTTGGAGCTTGTTTCATCCGTCTAAGGATCTTATTAACTTGCACACCTTCTTTTCTTGACCGGTGCAACAAACCCTTCAGTTGTTCCATGTATATTTCAAAGATCTATCTCTCCATTCAGAAATGTCGTCTTAACGTCCATCTGATGAATCTCTAGATTGTGCAAAGCAGCAATCGTGAGAAGCACCCGAATAGACACAATCCTCGTTACTGGAGAATAGGTATCAAAGAAGTCATATCCTTCTTTTTGTTTAAAGCCTTTGGCTACAAGCCGTGCTTTATACTTATCAATAGTTCCATCTGCTTTATACTTCTTCTTTAGGATCCATTTACATCCTAAAGGTTTATGACCAGCAGGGAGATCAACTAACTCCCAAGTATGGTTTTGTAGAATAAACTCGATTTTACTATTGATAGCTTCTTTCCGTGCAGCGAGCATCCGGATCGCTTAGAGCCTCTTTAATCGAGTTTGGCTCACCATCTAACATAAATGTTATGTAATCTGGCCCAAAAGACTTAGCCGTCTTAGACCTCTAACTGCGTCTCGGTTCTTCACTAATTGGTGTTGAACCACTTGAAGTTTCGAGAGTTCTTTTATTAGTACTCACTTCTAACTTTTCTCTACAAGGGTAGACATCCTCAAAGAATATAGCATTCCTTGATTCGATTATGGTACCTTCAGTCATTTTCGGATTTTCTGACTTATGTATCATAAACCTATATGCACTATTTTGGTATGCATATCCCACAAAGACACAATCAACTGTCTTTGGTCCAATTTTAACTTGTTTTGGTTCAGGTATTGCTACCTTAGCCAAACACCCCCACACTTTAAGGTATTTATAAGAAGACTTACGATTTTTCCACAATTCGTAAGGTGTCTTATCTTTCCCTTTAAGTGGTATTTTATTCAATATGTGGTTGACTGTTAAAACAGCTTCCCCCCACATATTCTGGGATAATCCGAAACTTATCAACATGGCATTCATCATCTCTTTTAGAGTCCGGTTTTTGCGTTCAGCAACACCGTTAGACTGTGGTGAATATGGTGATGTTGTTTGATGAAATATGCCCGACTGGGTACATAGTTATTCAAATGGGGCAACATATTCCCCACCACTATCACTCTGAATTATTTTAATCCGGCTGCCAAGTTGATTTTCAACTTCATTTTTATAATTCTTAAAAAGCCTCTAATGTTTCATCTTTGCTTCTTAACAAGTATAAGTAGCAAAACCTTGTGCAATCATCAATAAATGTGATGAAATATTTTTTACCACCTTTAGTTTGCACAAATTTCAGATCACACACATCAGTGTGTATCAACTCTAAAGGTGAAGTGCTCCTCTCAACCGAATGAAACGGTAATTTAGCCATTTTAGCTTCAACACAAACTTCACATTTTCTTTGTGAGTTTACTTCAGGTAAATTAATTAATTCTAAATTTACCAATCTTTTTATAGCATTCAGATTTACATGTCCTAATCTAATATGCCATAAATTAGAGCACTCAACAATATAAAATGTAAGAAGATTCATTCTTATTCATATTCTCGCCAAAACGGCGCGTACAATCATTACATTCATTTTGAAATAGTCCTTTGTCTAGATAACCCCTACCAAGGAACTGTCCAAATTTGCTAAGTACAAACTTTTCGGACTCAAAAACTAGTCTAAACCCATGGTTGACGGCAAAGAAATAACCCGAAACCGATTTTTGCGGATGTCCGGGAAATGCAAAGACATCCTTCACTTCAACTCCTTTCCCGAAGTAAGCTTTAGCACCACCGTTCCAACACCAAAGAACATCGAAGAGGCGTGATTCCCTATATGGAGATTCCTTCCGGTCGATGGGATGTAAGAAGAGAATGCATCCTTATCGTAATGTATACATGGCAAGTAGCAGACCGTATCCACAAACCATTCTTTTGGGTTATCCACCAAATTGGCTTCAAACACCACCGCCGACATGTCAACGCCTGCCGCCTCTCTTTCTTCAACCACATTGGCATTGGATCGCGGTTTGGTTTTCTTTCTTTGAGTTGTGGCGATCCTTTGCCATATGGTTCGGTTTGCCACGCTTGTAGCAAGCTCCCCGGAATTTTCTAGTCGGTTTCTTGCCTTTATTGTTAGGCTTTTCTTGAGTTACTTGACGAGCCGTGCTCCATCAAGTTGGCTTTTGACTCCATAGGGACAAGCTTGGACTTAGAGTCAATCCTCTTATTGTCTTCCTCAATTAAGAGTTTGACAATCGATCCTCTAGTCTCATCTCCTTTCGCTTATGTTTGAGATAATTCTTGAAATCCCTCCAACTTGGGGGCAATTTCTCAATCAAGCGGCCACTTGAATGCTTCCTAAGAAAGCCATTCCTCGGCAGAGATTTCATGTAAGATCAACTAGAACTTCTGAACTTGTTCCATCACGGTTTTAGAATCAAACATCACAAAATCCAAGAACTTACCGACAATAAATTTCTTTGTGCCGGCATCCTCGGTTTTGTATTTTTCTCCAAAGAATCCAACAATTCTTTGGAGGATTTTACAAAGACAATACACACTCAGAAAGTGCATCACTAAGTTCGTTTAGGACATAGTTACGGCACAGGAAATCACCCTGGCCCCATGCATCAAACACAACGCGTTTTTCAGCATTTGTTTCATTCTCAGCAACAACAGGAGCATCCTCGGTCGGATACTTCGCCAGACTTAGGGTAGTCAGGTAGAATAGCATTTTTTGCTGCCACCTCTTGAAGTCGAAACCCATGAATTTTTCGGGTTTCACAGCTTGAGCAGGAGGGATGATTGGGGTTCTGCTTGTGCTTGCCATCGTGAAGTTCGGATAATTGCTTTGCGATTGTTGATTTCAATAGTATAAAATCAGGAATGCCTCCAGAATGGAAAATTACAGAAACAGAAAATTACAGGAAATGAACTAGCTATTACAACTTGTTAATAGAACTTCCGTAGCTTTAGTCGAGATAAATCTCTTTCCATAAAAGCAATTATGTCCCGGCTTAGTGCTCACGGTTTGACGTATTGCTTCTAAAGATGAAACGGCTTACGTCTTCTATGTAGTAGCACCACTAACACAGAAGCACCTGCGAACTAGAAATGTGCTGAAGACTGGTTGCTGGACTTAGTGCAGAATGCAGAATATATGAGTGTATGCTTTTTTATGGAGTAAGAATTATGTGTTCAACTGCAATGCACAAACATGTAAAAATAGCCAACCATTCCACCTGCAGGAGAAAAAACTAGGTAATGGGCATTAATCACTTGTTACAACCAAGGTGTTACACCCCACTACTGCATAACAGTCAGGTAGTGGGCTAACTTCAGGTGACCACCACCGCTGCGAGTTACAACTCCAACGATCACACGAATCGGACACCTACAATGTCCGATTCATTGGCTCCAACAGTCCAACAGTCACTCGAATCTAGGCCAAGCCCATTTTCGAGTGACAAAACTTTAGTGGACCTAGAACCGGGCCCAATAGGGTCGGGCCGCCCAAGCCCAAGCCCAAGCCCAGGCCCAGGCCCTGGCCGAGGCCGGGCCGGGCGGGCGCGGCCAGCCTTGTGCAGCGTGGCCCATTTGTGATCATCCACTTGTGTTATAGTTTATACAACAAATAACACCTTCTAGTAAATAAACTAGGATAAACTATGATTTGTATCCCATGTGGGATAAGGCATAAGCCTTTCATCTCCCTTTACATAATCTTTACATAATGCCCATTTATGTGGATACCTTCGTGTATTAATTTCTCACTCACCGAAATTCAGTTTTG
The DNA here is from genome assembly GCA_016081115.2 of Rehmannia glutinosa. Classification (NCBI taxonomy): domain Eukaryota; kingdom Viridiplantae; phylum Streptophyta; class Magnoliopsida; order Lamiales; family Orobanchaceae; genus Rehmannia; species Rehmannia glutinosa. The sequence continues at coordinate 64,127 of JABTTQ020000811.1, read as the reverse complement.
AGAAATAAAAAATACTACGAACATCTACTCGGAACTTAGATTAATAATATATAATTTAATTCCTCCAGAATTAAATATTTAGCCACCGAAAAATTGGTCAAATTTGGGTCGACACCCACTTTATCAAAACCAAAATTTCCAACAAAACTTGAACTTGAATATCGTTAATTCGAGGGCTTGGAAGCTTGATCTCGAATCAAACGTGATATATTTGATGATATTTGATTTGGATATATGAACTTCTTGGTGAAATTGATCTTTTGATCTTCCTTCAAGATGGATTTGACTTCAATAACGTTATCTCGAGGGCTTGAAAGCTTGTTTCCGAATCAAACGCCGTGATTTGAACGTTAACTCCTTGAATTTCGCCTTGAACACCGTGGATCTCCTTGAATATATTCTTCTTGCCTTGAGAGAATTTCCTCCACCACCTTTTGCTTGGATTTCTTCTCTCCGAATTGTGATTTAATTCCTTGAGAATGACCCCTATTTATACTTGTAAGAGATGAGTCTTTGGATAACTCATATGGTGAGGACTCTAATTTGATTGGTCCTTCAAGATTTAATATTATTTCTTTAATCACAAATTGTGATAATTATCAAAAGAAAAAATAATAAATCAAGATAAATTTTGATTTATAAGAATTTGACATTTGACAATCTTTAATTGGCTAATAAAATATATATTAAAATATTAATTAATTAACTATTTAAATTAGGAATTAAATTTAATTAATTTCCCAAATATAAACAGAAAATATATAATTGATATTTAATATTGAATTTGACACAAAATTTCACATGTGTCACCATCTGATTGGTGCAAATTTAATTTGTCTACAAATGCCCCCTCGAGACTTGTTCACGGACGACGTGTCTTAGAGTGAATAATTCACGACAATTGTTTGGATTCTTTCTTTTGTAAAGCAAGCTCATATGACTTCGAGTTTGAAAAATGAATCAAAGAATTTGGACTTGTGATTCATACGTCTTTCTCTTGAAGCTTTCAATTTGATGGGCCAATAGAACACTTTTATATTTGCAAAAACCCGTAATTCTCCTAGAAAATACAAAGCCTATATTCCTTTTGTACAAGTCCCATGACTGCATGCATACTTGGCACTTATTCAAGCAACTCAACCCATCAACACTTTGAAATCTTTCCTAATATTTTGGTCATTCCCATCTCAAAAACACATGGGTCCCACGTGATCAATTTGTTTGGAGATAAGAATAAATTTGAACAAACAGACTTTGATTTCAAGTTTGAGGCAAAGTAGAATTCTAGTGAAACAAAGAAACGGCTGCACCTTATCTCAGAGGGGTGAAGTTGCGATTTTCGTAATTTTTCAAGATCTTCAATTAGATGAACCCCTTATATTCGTAGGACTCTGTGCCAACTTCAACAAGAACTCTGATAAACTTAATCTCTCATCAACAACTATAAAAGGATGTGTTGGATGTTCAATTTTTTCACACAACTTCACAAAAAAAAAAAAAAAAAAAAAAAAAAATAGGGTGTAGAATTGCTCTTCCAACTTGAGATTTTCTTCAAGATTTTAATCTGGTGCTTTTGTTCTGCTGCTTTTGTTTGATTCAGGTATATTCCATACTCATGTTTGCTTCAACCCATTCTTCATGATCACGCCCACCACATGTTTGATGAATTGATAAAGAGAAGTTGGTTCTCACTTATTCTTTCAATGCTTACAGGTTTGAAGATTTCACCTAGATTCAATCCCACAATCTCAATTTTCCAACAAAGGCCTGTTTCTACACGCTCATGATTCTTGAATGAATATCCTATTTTGATTACCTTTTGTATCTCAAATTACTCACAATACATATTAATGTTTTTTTTTTTGACAGATTTTATGATGGTACACTTCAAAGATATTTCTTCTCCCCCCAGCATACAACACTTGGTTATTCTTGATGATGAAAATCACGACATAGAAAGAGGTACCATCTTGGCGGTTTATGATCCACTTGTTGGCCGATACGCAAAGTAATTGCCAAAGTTGACGAATCGACTTCATCTAAAGAAATGGTCTCGTGAGATTCCACCAGTCAAGGACTCCAAATCCAAGATGTGGGCTCTAGATGCAACCCATCACCAGCAGTCTGATGAGCCAATTTCCTTGCTAATTTTGAGGCGTCATATCATCAAAGGCAAAGCCACGTAGGGAGATGCCAAGGTGTGCATATTGCAAATGACTTGCCACCATCAACAGACTCGCCACGCGGGAAAAAGCCATAAAGGATGTGGATTTCGCTAGCAAGCATCATTCAAAATTAAGCTAAGCAGATAGACGCCATGTGGAAGCAACTCGTCGAAGTGGAAAAAATCCATGTAGATCTCGGAGCAACTCATCGAAGTAGGGAGAATCCATGCAGGTCTTGAAAGCAACCCATCGAAGTAGGGAGCATCCATGTGGGTCTCGGAAGCAATTTGTCGAAGCGTGGAGATGCCTTCAAGGATGTGAAATTCGCAAATAATTAGCATCATCTAATACCAAGCCAAGCGGAGAGGCGCCATGTAGATCTCGCATGCATCTCTCCAAGTGGATAATTGCCATCGAGGATGTGAATTTCGCAAATAACTCATCAGCACCGAAGGACTCTCCAAGTGGAGAAACGCCATGAAGGATATAGATTTTTGCAAATGACTCGCCGCCATCGATAGACTTTCTAGGTGGAGAAACGCCATCGTCGCCATCAATGGACTTGCCACGTGGAGAAACGCCATGAAGGATATGGATTTTGCAAATGACTTGCCGCCACCGATAGACTTGCCAGGTGGAGAAACGCCATCGCCGCCATCAATGGACTTGCCACGTGGAGAAACACCATGAAGGATATGGATTTTGCAAATAACTCACCGCCACTGACGGTCTTGCCAAATGGAGAAACGCCATCACCGCCATCAACGAACTTACCAAGTGCAGAAACGCCATCAAGGATGTGGATTTGCAAATAACTCGTTGCCACCTATAGACTCGCCAGACGGGAGAAAGTCATCTAGAACGTGGATTTTGCAACCATCGAGGATGTGGATTCATTAATCAAACGTCATTCAATATCAATCTAAATGGAGAGACGCCATGGAGATATCACAAGCAACTTGTTGCCAATGACAAACTTGCCAAGCGGGGAAACATCATCAAGCAACTGGTCATCAATAATAGGCTCGCCAAGCGAGGAGGCATTGTCAAGGTGTGAAACTCGTTGCCAACAATAGACTCTCCAAGCAAGGAGACATCATTAATGGTGTGGAATTAGCAAGCAACTCATCGTCGAGGATAGACTCGCCAAGTAAGGAGATACCATCAAGGGCATGGAGTTCATAAGCAATTCATCAACAACCAGCACAAGAGTCGATTTCATGGCCACACTGTTGCATTATTGAAGGTCAGACCAGTGATCGAGAGAGAAGATGCCCCCATCTAAGCGTCAATTGAAGGGATTAAAAAGAGCCCCAAATATCCGGAGCCACGAGAAGCCAATGTAGATGATGTTGCACACCACAACAGACAGGGAATATTGTTGAAGGGGTTCGTTTCCTAACTCCCTTTTATTTTCTGCAATGAACATAATTCATCACAATAGTATGACCGAACTTAGAAAATTCTAAGCTGCCTACGTACCCTAACAAAGAGATCAAGTCAAAACGTAGTTCATAAAATATTTTTTTTGTTGTGCCATTAAAAGTTTATACTCATGTGGGCCAGAAGTAACATGCAGTTTAGGCTCGTGCATCATAGAGCATTCATTTAAATTTGAGATATGATGATAGTTTATACTCGTATCAAGGAGACTTCATTTAAATTTGAGATATATTGATAGTTTATACTCGTATCAAGGAGTAGACATTTAAACTTGAGATATGTTGATAGTTTAAACTCGTATCAAGGAGTCTTGATTTGAATGTGAGATATATTGATAGTTTATACTCGTATCAAGGAGTAATCATTTGAATATGAGACATATTGATAGTTTATACTCGTATCAAGGAGTAAACATTTGAGTTTGAGATATGGACCTTTTATACTCATGTCAATGAGTGTTATTGATAGTTTAGGCTCTTATCAAGGAGCATTTGGGCATATTTTATTTTGACAAATTTAGATGGTTTATGCTCGCATCTAGGAGCGTTGAGAAGTTGAAGATGGCTCCACTTCTTCTTCTTCTTCTTCATCATCATTACTGAAATCACTTGGGCATTCTTGTTGGTCAAAGTTCAAACTTATCTCTAAGGTGTGTGCTCTAGTTGCTAATTCTTCAAAAGTTTTTGGCTTTATTGCTTGAAGTATGTGGCATAGGCTCCACTTCATTCCTTGGATGCACATATCAATTGTTGAAGCCTCGGATAATTGATCTTTGCAGTTGAGGCTCAAGTCCCTCCAACGATTTATGTAGTCAATAGACTCTTCCCTCCACTGGCGTGAATTTGTGAGTTCAGTCATGCTACTAGATTAAATCGTGTGCTATAGAAACGTTGAGAAACTCTTGTTCTAATCGCTCCCAAGTATCAATTGAATTTGCCCCAAGTCGATGTACCAATCAAATGCACTTTCCTTCAAGGATCGGATGAATTACTTCACTAAGTGATCTCCATAAGTCCCAGCATCATTGCACGTTTCAATGAAGTGAGCCACATCTATTTTGGATTGCCATTGCCATCAAATTGTTGGAACTTCGGAGGTTGATAACCATCAGGATCTTCAAATTGTCAATTCTCCGTGTGTATGGTTTGGTGTAAGTTAGGGATGACTTGGAGCTTCCATCAAACTTGTCTTTAATAGTCTCCATAATGAACTCCTTGAGTTGGTCAACTGGAATCAGGCCATCTGACAAGACTTGTAACTCCTTTGCAGGAGACTCCTCCTTTTCGTTTGGTTGTTGCCTCATGGATGTCTCGACTTCATCATGTGCTTCGACTTGTTTGCCCATCACATGGCTTGTATCAATATTATCTACTTTGTTCATCAACTTCATAATTTGGGAGTCTCGGTCTTGAATATGTTTTGTGAGTCCCTCTACGGCCCTCGTCAAACTTACAAGTTGCTCTTCGAGTGAAGTAGCTTGGACCACCATAACTGCTATAATTTCAAAGCTTGAGCTTGTAGGATGTGCATGCATGTCGAGCGGGCCCAACGATTCTTTATTTGCAGCTCCATATTTGCCACCTTGTGTCCATGCCCCTTCGTCTGTTGGATGAGTAACTTCATGGTTCGATGATTCGCCATCTTTCCTTGCTCCCTTATGCTTGTATATTGGAGCAGTGGCTTCGTAGTTCAGCGTTGAATGATTAATATTTGTGGACTTGGAATGGTTGGCCATCTTCGTTGATATTTGAACTTGATTTGAAGAGAAGAGATGAGAGGTAGAGATTGTCCCACTGGGCGTGCCAAAAATTTGTGACACAAATTTTTATTGTCTGCAAATACCAAACAAGAAAAAACGTACAAATTAAATTTATATGAATCAAACTATCAAAAGGGTTACAATCTCTAAACTAAATCCTCTGATTCTTTTCTTCAAGAATAATATATCTGGGATTTGAGAATTTGGAGTTGAACTCTTCAGTTTAATCTTCTCCAAACTTAAACTTGAACTTCAATATCATTAATTCGAGGGCTTGAAAGCTTGATCTCGAATCAAACGTGATATATTTGATGATATATGATTTGGATATATGAACTTCTTGGTGAAATTGATCTTTTGATCTTCCTTCAAGATGGATTTGACTTCAATAACATTAACTCGAGGGCTTGAAAGCTTGTTCCCGAATCAAACGCCGTGATTTGAGTGGACTCCGCGATGAACGCCTTGATTTCGCCTTGAACACCATGAATCTCCTTGAATATATTCTTCTTGCCTTGAGAGAATTTCCTCCACCGCCTTCTTGCTTGGATTTCTTCTCTTCGAATTGTGATTTAATTCCTTGAGAATGACCCCTATTTATACTTGTAAGAGATGAGTTGGATAGCTCATATGGTGAGGACTCTAATTTGATTGGTCCTTCAAGATTTAATATTATTTCTTTAATCACAATTGTGATAATTATCAAAAGAAATAATAATAAATCAAGATAAATCTTGATTTATAAGAATTTGACATTTGACGATCTTTAATCAATAAAATACATATTAAAATATCAATTAATTAACTATTTAAATTATGAATTAAATTTAATTAATTTCCCAAATATAAACAGAAAATATATAATTGATATTTAATATTGAATTTGACACAAAATTTCACATGTGTCACCATCTGATTGGTGCAAATTTAATTTGTCTACACATAGCAACGTGGAATATGATCACACTAAGATGAAAAAGATATTGTTCATGTTTGTTTTGAATATTTTTATGAAATTTGTAAAGTGTTTGACATTAGCTTGACTGGAAAGAGAATCTAAGTCCTAATGGTCTTGAGTTTGCAATTGCACTTTAAGGTCCTGGATTCAAACCTTGACTATCGGGGAGTGAGGGGTTGGGGTTTGTCGTTCCACCCCCAGAGATTAGGATCATCTCTGGGAAGGATGGATGTTCCATAGTCCAAAAGAAGTATAGGGTCTGTGCCCCCAGCTGGTGTGGGGATACTCTGGGTCGTAAAAAAAAAAAAAAAATCAAGTCCTCACTCAATATATAGGTGAATTCGAGTAGTCTGATCTGGGTGTTCTTCTTCTTCTTCTTCTTTTTTTTTTTTTTTTTTTTTTTTTGAGGAGATCTTGGTTTAGTTTTACTATATATTAGTTTTACTATACATGTGTTAAAATATAGATATGAGAGTTGCTTTTACCCTTTTACGTTTCTAGTCACACGTTTTTAGTATTAGTTAGTTACTCACCTTTTTTTTCTACCTTCTAGATCTTCAATTCCCGTCATCTATAAAACATATGGACTGTCATTTGTAATGCTCTGAGTTTTCGAGTTCTATGCAATAAAGCAAAATAGCTCCTCCATTTTAGCAATGATGTGATGAAAGTTGCAGATTTTTACATTATGTTTGTCAATTCAATTGTGAAAGAGTTTTTAGCAAATAACTTTAGGGTTAATTAAACAACTACTCATAAGGTTTAGCTTAATTACAAAAGTACCCACATATCTTTCAAAATTACAAAAACTTCATTGACATTTGTTTCTAATTTACAAATTGTACCCTTAAGATAGGGTAATTGTTAGGTAAATACAAACCTCGGCGATTGTTCGTAATACTTTAATGGGATATTCTAACCTAAGCAATCATATTGTAACCAATTAATTATTAGTAAATCAATGTCTCAACCCTCCGTACAGCATATCACAATTAAAAAAATATCTAAAAAGATTACTCCGCATCCCATTTATTTGGTCTTATTTGGCATACTCATCTGAATTGATTTATATTTACTAAGCCCCTCCAGTAATTTTCTTGCTTCATGGATAGAGATTCAATATCTTTTTTGTTTTTTCCTTGTGGGCTTCGTATAAAAGTTGTCATTATTATCACTTTATGACCCACATTTTACATTTAAATAAGTCTCATAGTTGATCCTCTTTGTGGGTTTCATGGCTATTAAATTAGTCCCCACCTAGTGCACTATGCATCAGGTGGGTGGATGTATGCCACGTATGTGTACGTTTACAATGGATATTGAATATCGAATCCTATTTCATTTATAAAAAAAATGGTGTATATATTATAAAAGCATTTTTATTTAAAGAATTAGGTTTAAAAAAATATAATCTTTTAAAACCACATGGGTTATTAAACTATAAACTTTATTCTATTTTGCATATAGTAGTGTAGTTTTATCCAATTTTAAGGTCATAAACTTTTGCCCAAATTTATCTACGAAATTATACTCGAGACGTCTTTCCAAAAACCAATTTAACGACGAATTTTTTTAAATTTAGCTATCAAAATTTCCGTGCGCAGCTAAAATTAGGACGGATTTTTTTTCCATTGTTAATTTTTTACCAACGTATTTTTACAAAGACTTTTTTTCGTTGCTATTTTGTTAAGCTAGGGAATTTTCCGTCGTTATTTATCCATTTTCTTTGTTGTAAAATATTGGATTTGAAGATACCCTTGATAATTAATATATATACACATTCTTTTTCCCCCCTCCAAATCACATGAATTAGAGGTTTGACCGACAAAAACTTATAATTGAACAAATCCCTTTTCTATAGTTTCCAAGCAGCCCCATGCACTTTCAACAAAAGTTATAAAAAAAAAGTTGTTTAATAATGCGAAAGTAGGGCCTCATTGCATATTATTTTTCTTTTGAACCCTTGTACCTGTCACCCTTAGTTTAATTCCCTATGAACTAAGCTAAATGATTCTCCAATATATAAATGCTATATCCACTCTCCAAACCTATCACAATATATATACCTTCTCCTACTTTAATTTCTTCTTCTTTCTTCTTCTTCGTCGCCATTTAATTTTAGGTTATCTTCAACACCAAGAAACATGTCGAAAACACCACGAATCGAGCCATCGGGACGATTTTCAAGCCATTGCTCGTACATTAATGTGGGAGATTTAAATTTGTGCATGAAAAATGTGCATTGTGAAGCAATTGATACACCATGGGGTTGAATTTTGAAGAAAAATGCAGCTTCTAGGCAAGTCTGATGCTTGGCTTTTTCCAATTATTAATACTTAGTTTGTCTTGTTTTGTTTTATTTTTGTTGGTCTATGGTTAGATTGGTTTGGCATAATGTTAGGAGAATAAAGTGGGGGTTTTGGAGTCTTTAACGACTACAGTTGTCCAAAGATTCCTAAACTTTAAGACTTATCATTTATATATGTTTGTCTTTTTAGCAAAAGACCAACAAAATTTCCTCCTCATTTGGTATTATATTTGTTTTCGACTTTATTATTGACGTTGAACGAGTTGGTGATGAGTATTGGATTGTAATTGATCGAACTAAAAAGGGTAAGTAGTAAAACTGCAACAGGTGTAACTTTTCGATTCATCGTCAAATTTTCTATTAGCATTTATAGAAGGAAATGACGATATCTTTAAAACTCGACAGTTTTGCTGGTTATAAAAGTGTCTAAACCCAAAGTTCCTTCGTTTAGGCCTGTTTATGGCCCATTCACATTTCCTAGTTTATTTGGATTTTGTTTTCTTTTCAATTTCGGATTTGTTTAGTTTTTTTTGGAGGAAAAATTCTTGTCAAGACATTGAAATTTTCTTGAGAAAGTTGATCGGTGGTTTGATGCTTCATTTCCTACTAGTAACTATATGTTTGATGAACTTCTATAAAAGGAAAAATCTTTGGTTATATTTTCTTTCCTCTATTGCAATGCTGCTTCTTCTGTAAAAATTGGCTTCTTAGGTATTCGTATTAAGTTAAAGTTGCTATAAGAATGGATGAAATATTAATTAAACTAGAATACAAGAATAATTAAGATTTTTATATTAACAAGTTAATCATAATAATTATATTAGAAATGAATTTTCCTCTAAAAAAAAAAAGAAATGGATTTTTCAAAAGTTGGTTAATTCTAATATTGGAGCAGGCTGGAGAAGAAATCTATGGACATTAGTCCATGAGGACCATGATTACTCAACAAATCCAACAACTAACTCTAAGTCTTTATCATTCATATTTTTTCTTTAGAGGTTGGCATTAATAGTTGTTAGGATTGATACTCGACTCGACTAGAAATCAATCGTTAAAACTATATTTGAATTTGGATCGTTAACTTAACAAACTAACTTCAAGTTTGGACATATTTTTTCATTCAAGATATAAAGCTCAATTAGATTAGTAAAAAGTAATAAAATAAATGCAAAAAGACCGGCCAACTCAATATTTGTGTTTGGCTCAATTAAAATTTGTGCAAGCTTTGATCAATAAAATTTAATAAGTTCAAACAGTACTGGCAACTTCAACTTGATTCGATTCACTTACACTCCTAATAGCATCACTCAACAACCAATTTTGAGTAAACTAAAAATAAAATAGAAAATTGGTATATAAGATGTTTTCGCGCGTGAAATTAAAAAACAATTCGTGACATTAAACTCAAGAACTAAATTATATATGATATGCATGGGATCAACTTTGTGCTTCAGTGGTTGAGACGTGTGTTGAAAGGGCGAATGACTCGGGTTCGATCCCATACGAGTGTGTATGTCCCCTCCCCAAGTTCCCCCAATTGTAAAAAAAAAAAATTATATATGATATGTTGTACAATTTTTTTTTTCATTTTCTTTATCTTGACTAGTGATTTGTAGGTAACCAGGTCCTGGTTTCATAAGTTTGAACGGAAAAAAATAAGCATGGATTCGAGGATCATAATTTGAATTTTATGTAATTAGACAAAAATATTTTCAAAATCGAACGTGGCGCTGAATCGGTAAAATCTTTTCTCAAACAAGGCCTGAATTGTTCCGAGAAAACCCATCCGATGCTTAAATAAGCATTGTCGCGAATGTAATCTAAAACAGAGAATAACAAGTGAGTTAATTCAAATTACCTATAAATGAATGGAGATGAACTATTTATGCTCAGGACATTTGTCTCATAGGTCTTGCTTAGTAGACTGACCTCGCGGGTCATTTGCGATCATGGGCTTGGAATACTAACTTTGGCCTCATGGGCAATTGATAATATTTAACCCATAAATAATACATAATTAATTGGGAAAAGGACATAAATACCCAATTTTCCATACCCAATCCCTGCACAATGTCCATTTTTTGCTGATTTTGGACAAAAATACCCATTTTCCGCTGATTTTTGACAAAAATACCCATTTTCCGTGATTTTTTTGCGTTGGTTTCTTTTTTGTTTCTTTGTTGTTTCAAATATGTTTCTTGTTTCTTTGTTGTTTCATACCTGTTTCATTTAGGTTTCTTATATGTTTCACTTAGCCAACTTTTCATTGAATTCCACAGTTGCATGGAGAAAATCTCAGTTGTGGTATGCCACAATGGACAATGGGAAGAAAATAGAGAGTATACCAACTTTGAAATAACAAGAATACTGATTTCAATAGACTGCACATTCAGCACCCTAAACGAAATCTTGGAACAACAAATTCAATTCACAAAATTTGAGCTTACTTGTCCATCATCGGCTACGAGAAATGGACACGACTCCACTGTCAGACCAAAAAATACTTTGTATTGACTTCCAACATCGTAGAATTATTGAATGCATCAACTGTAGCGGGGAAAGACTTACTAGTAACAACTTTGCTAGAGTACGTGAGATCTTTAGTTCAAGATTAGACATGCAGACATCGAAATGAAGCAAAGATCAACATTTACAAGGATGTCAAAAAAAAAAAGTTGAAGAATATATGGGGAAAAACTACACTATTTCTCTAAATTTAAAAGCAATTTACTACAAATTTTAATCACATGATCCCCTGTTTCACAATTGTTTCTTACATGTTTCATTTATGTTTCTTACATGTTTCAACTGATTACATCATCATTAAGATTTACATAACAACAATTCTATAAAATCATTAGGAAGTGGAGGTAGAAACTCAATGTCGTTGTCATCGTCATCACCATTTTGCAGCTTCAACTTAGCATGATTGTGAAGCAGATGATTGAGCATTGCTTGTTCATCTCTATCTCAAATGCTTCGACATCCATAACCTTCCCACCAATAAAGTGATCGGCATAACAAGCAACAAAAAATCCCACATTCACTACAAAAATAAATAAAAAAAGATACACAGTCAGATACATAACACAACAAATCAAAAACAATAAAAAAGAATAAATAAATGGAAAATACATAAAAGCACAAAAGAAACATAAAAGAAACAACTCTGAAATAACATCGAAACAAACGAAAAACTTTAAATCACAAAATAATAAAAGAAAACAGAAAAATCAAGCACCAAAGAACACAAAATCAACAAAATCATTCAAATTTGCGACACTCCACCTTTTGTCCAAGCAGACACCTCCACCTTCAAACAGGTGGTGCAAATGCTCACCGGATCCTCCGAAACCGCCAAACAAGCCTCCGCGGCACCGTTCAGAGGTGGCGGCGCCGGCAGCATCCCGCCCATCAAGAGCACCGGTCAAGAAAAGCAGGATTCAAGCTCTACGAGCGGCGGAACAAAGAAGAACGGGCTCATGATAAATACACTGTCCCCGGGCTTTTCTCGAATTGTTCGGGCTTTTCGCCCCAAAGCCCGAGATCTTATCTCATAGTATTCTCGATTTTCCGTCTCGGTTCTCGGCCTCGATGACGCCTCGAACGGCGATTATTTGAGCGATCGACGGCGCGCGTCGCTTACAATGGAAGAGGAGAAGGCGATTGCGGAGAAGAAGTTTTATTTTCATCCATCGCCGAGAACGACGTCGTCTAGGAACGGGGAACCCCAATTGTTGCCCCAAATCATTACTGGTTTTACGACAGTTCAAGTATATAGCTAGACAAATTGAATTTAGGGCTTACCAAAATAGGGGAATCGCCGGCCATTTTTCCGATCGTGATTGTTAGTTCTGGTGGTTTGAGGAGACGGGCTCTGATGTGAAACCAAAGGTAGGGTATTTTTGTCATGGGATGGAGTCAATGGCGTAGCCAGGAAAATTTACGGGGTGGGCCGATACACGGAATTGGGGTAGGCTAGATAAAAAACTAATAGAAAAATCATATAAATTTTAACTAAAAAAAAATTAAAAAAATTTACCTTATAAAAAAAAATTAAAAAAATGGGGGCCAGGGCCCAGGTTGGCCCCCCCTCCCTCCGCCACTGGATGGAGTGGATGGGGTATTTTTGTGATGGGTGGGTATTTTTGTTTTTTTCTAAAAATCAGGGTATTTTGTGGTATTTCCTATAATTAATTTGGTAGTTGAATAATGAAATAAATTAACAATAATGGAACTCGATTTACCCCATCGGTATTAAAGTTAAAAAACTAAGAAAATTAGAAATGAATCAATTATAGCAATACTAGTGTGATGGAATCATCATCTATATATTCTCAATTGTCTCAATTTGTATCCAAGTTAGGTTTAGGATAGGGATGATGAATCATTATGTCACATTTAGCATCCAACTAATGCCAAAAGTTGCTCTCACAATTAAATAGTTAATCATCATCAATTATAGTTGACATAGAAAATATTTTTTTAAACAAATAATTTTTTGAGCAAAACCTCCTCCTTTATTTTCTCTTAATTAGTGCAAAGCCACATATAATCCAATTCCGACTCAAGAATCTGATATAAAAGTCAATCCTTTTTGTAAAATTTCAATTGGTTTATGACTCATCAACGACTAAAAGACAAAGATTAAATAATGATTAAAGTGCTGAGTTAGTTCAGATGGCGATTCGGAACCTTGGATTAAGGATCTTTTTAATTAGTTGGTTCCATATATAGTGATCTCCACTAATAAATAGGAAAAATTTGTTTGTGTTTGATTAAGTCTTGATTTGTGTCTAATGCTGTCACCTACTTATGTCTTGTCCTTAATTATGGTGGATTGAAAATAAATTATCAATTTATACCATATATCTGCAGAAAATGGAAACCAGTAAGTATATCCTAGTGTATGATTTGTATATGCACTTAAGAATTCTACCAAAAAAAAAAGTTGATCCAAAGATTTTATCTGCATACATACATTATTACACATTTTCCCACAATTTTTACTATTCGCTCACTTATATATTTCTAACTATCGATCATATTCAATCATTATTTCTCTATTTATATATCAAATCAACTTATCATCATTACATTTTCATTTCATATCCAATCACAATTCTAAAATTCATTTTTCTTCTTTTAATTTTTTTTCATTACTAATATCTAAATGGGAAAAAAAATCCTTAACGAAAACATATCCAATCGCAACCTTAGTCTAATTTTTATCTTTTTTAAACAATCAACTTCATTCCTTATTGATAATTTTACAACTGATCACAAACACCAAAACTCTAAGACATCATAAATCTATACATATCGACATAAATATATTTCCAACCTATACAATAACCCTGGATAAGTCACATGTGCACATCGGTTGCTAATCTTCTAGTATTAGGCCATATGAATTAGGGGTGTCAATCGATCGTGTTCGTGTTCGTGGGTTGTGTTCTGATACAGGTATTACAGATCTGACATGGACACGAACATGACCCGTTTAATTATTCGTGTCAAAATACACGACATGAACACTACACGTTTATGACACAGGTAACCTAACACGACACGAAAACCTATAACACGAAAAAAAAAAGAAAAGCTAAAATTACAAAAAAAAAAAAAAGAAAAATACATTCAATTATTAAAAAGTTATTAATAATGCATTTAGTAATTTTTTCATCATCATATAACCAACTAAAACATCGCAAAATATTAAAATAATATATCAGTAAAAAATTAAATGGGTTAAATAGGTCAATCGAGTCGACACGCGGGTTGACCTGACATGTCCTATTTATTTTCCGTGTTAATCATGTCTGACCTGATTTTAACCCGAACATGTTAAGGGTTGTACTTGTACCTGCTAAATTCATGTTAGGTTCATGTCGTATCACAAATTGACGCCCTAATATGAATCATCTGCACAGAATACCCATAACGGAAACAATTTATTTGATAAACGAAAAATCGAACAATAGAAGAAAAAAAAAAGGACCCACAACTTGTTATGGGGACAAAATTATTAATTAATGGGGGACGGAAACTCCGACAAAGGAAGAAAAACTAAGAATTAAAGAAATAAAATAAATGAAAGTTGAACGAGAGATCTCTTTTCTCATCCTCCCATAGAGTGAAGATGAGGGGAGAAAAAAACAAAGGACGGAGTTTTTTTTTTATAGAGTTAGAAAGTAGAGGATATCACAAGAATATCCTTTCATTAAAAAAAGAAATCTGCTAGAAAATATTGATAGGAAGAAATTAAAAGAAGAAGGATGAACTTTGATAGTGTGATTTGATATTAGATGAAATTATAATGATGAAAGTTGATTTGATAGAGAATTAACAAAATAATAATTGCATATGAGTGATTGAAAATATATAAGTGACTGAATAATAGAACTTTTGAGAAAATATGTAATAATGAAAGTTAATTTGATGGTTTATTTATTTATTTTTTTGAGAAAAAAGAGAGTAGATATGATTGATGAGAAAGAAAAGTGAAAGTGAGTATTTTCATAATTAGTCCATGTTGTGAGACCATCTTCAACCCAACTCTAAAACCTACACCAAAACACCAAATATCTAAAAAACACCCTCCAACCCAACTCTAAACATCACACCAAATTTGGTGTAATGAATAGTGTTACACCAAATTTGGTGTAACACTATTCTTTTACACCAAATTTGGTGTAATACAAATATTCCCTCTTTCCCTCCAATTTCTTCTACTTCAAACTTTTAATTCCTATTGTATCATATATTTGATATATAATTCATTTGTAACATGGTTTTAGTTATTTAAATTTTGTATATAATTATTATTTTGGATGAACAATAGTTAATATTTACCAATAAATTATTATAAACTAAACTTAAAATTTTGATAAACTAAAATAATTAATAAACAAAATTATAATTTAATTAAAAAAGCATCAAAGTCTATCATAAAATACAAAACACTAACATTATAATTAAACTTGAAATTTAAAAATAAAATACCAAGCAAACCAAATTCCTAATAGTAGATAATTTATGAGTAGATGATAGTGCAATTTAGTATTTTTATTTATTGTGATATTAGTTGTAATATTAATTTTGCAATATAATTAACTAATGTAATATTAGTTAAATATAAATTTTTATTTAGTTACATTAATAATAATAAAATATAAGCAAAAGAAATAATTGAATAAACAAATAAATTTGCTATTCCAAAATGAAAAGAAAATATTAAAATATTCATTTGGTGTAAGATTTAGTGTAGTGGGTTGGAGATGTGTTTTGCAAAATTACACCAAAACACCAAATTTGGTGTGATTTTCACACTAAATTTGATGTTATGGGTTGGAGATGCCCTGATAAAGAAAAAACTCTAACAGAATGTAATGATTTTTTTTTTTTTTTTGTTAATCAATCGCAACCGTAAATTGTCATGTGTTGGATCATGGATGGAGAATTTAAAGGAATCTCAAGTTGCAAGAAAAAAAAAATATTTGCCGTATAATGAAATTATAACAGGAATTATCGAACACTCTAGCATGAAAAAATCCATAATTTTCCAGCACACATACAAAAATATTAAGTGATGAAAGCAGTGAGGTCTTGGCTAAGCAAAATACAATAGGGTCTTTGTCTTGGGCCATGGGTCATTAAACCGACTCTTTTGGCGACAGATTTGACCCAACTGGAGAATCATTGATCTTTCTGACAATCAAGTACATCTAGGGTTGTAAACGAATAGAGCGTTCGGCAAACTACTCGTGAACAAGCTCCGATATTGTTCGTTTAAGTTAAACGAACATAAAAGGAACAAATTTTAGGGCTTGTTAAATAAACGAACAGAGCTTGAACAATCCTATACTCGTTCATTAACAACTCGTGAACAAGCTCGTTTAGCGTTTGTTTAGAATTGTTCACAAACAAGCTCGTTAAAGGCTCGACTATTAGCTCGATTATTATTCAATTAATAATAAATAATGCTATTTAATTTAAAAATATTTAATTTAAATATTGATATTTGTTTGTATGTTTGTTCGTGAAAAAAATTATTGATTGTTCACGAATAGTTTATGAACACAAATTTGACTATAACCTGTTCATGAACACGTAACGAACACGAACTCGAATATGAACATGTTCACAAACATATTCGTGAACAAATTCGAACATTACCAAAATTAAATGAACGAACACGAACACAAATTTAACAATACAAACCGAGCTCGAGCCGAGCTCGAATAGGACCAAAAATAAACAAACATTTGGCAAACAACGCTTGGCTCGGCTCGGCTCGGATCGTTTACAGCCCTAAGTACAACCCCACCCTCCAAATGGTTACACTTTGCGCAACCACTATCCTCACATCACATGTGCCAAGAAAGCCTATAAATACATTGTTACAGTGGACTAATGGTAATGATTGACTATTCACTTTTACCCTCTGCTTTTACTATTCAACTTCTCTATAACCCTAAGCTCGATCTAACTTAGGGATCGGATGATGGTCTTAGCTGGAACAACGTGTGTTTGTCCTTTCAAGATCTCCTACCTCAAACCCGATTACCTGGAAGACTCGAAGGTAATCGCTGATCTAAATCATTAAAAGATAGGGCAAGGATAATTTATCCCAAAACAAAATAAAAATAGCATATCAAACAACTAGATTTAAAAAATTAAAACATCATATATATATATAGGGATGAGATCCTATGAGACCATAGCTATAGGTAGGAACATGAGACTCAATCCACACCCTTCAACCAAATAAAATAAAAGGCTATGATTTAATGGCATTTTAAAGTAATTAAAAAATAGTGGGGACCAAATAGGGTACAATTGGAATGTTAAAATCACCAAATAATCTGTTTTCCTAAAATCAAGGAATAGAATCTTACCATAATCACCATCTTCCGGTCCCAACGTGAAAGCATCGTCCAAAACCGGAAAAAAAAAACGATCACGACAAAGAACGCGTCTCCTCCCGGCCCAAATATCGACTTCAACATCATCTTCTCCCACGATCAAAAGCAACGTAAAAACACGAAATCCCACGCAAAAATCGAACCAACAAATATTCTCGTGATCAAAAACACCAAAAATCCACATCAACGGATCGGTATTGCAATGTCACGTACACAAGATACCCTCCACAAAACAAATATCCCAACAAGGTAATATTTGACACCAATTCATCAAGAAAAATGTGTGGTTCGAATGCATGTAATGTTTTTTTTTTTTTTTTTTTTTTTTTTTTAAGACAAAATTCATTAAACAGAGCACACAGGGTGCTCGCCATTACAAATTGATCATTGTAGAGCTCCGTTCACATAGCAACGTGGGCGGAAAAACCCACACCATTCCTCGACACCTAATTCTCGCTCAAAAATCCAAAATTACAAAATTCTTTTGGTCTAGAAATCCAAGCCTCAGTATCATATCCCCACGAGTGTCTGGGAGTTTTGCTTGAATCCAGTTCCACATATTCATTTTAATTCTCGCTAATGTTTGACCGATCCACTTGTCTTTCTTTGAATATGATTTCATTTCTCATCAACCAAATGTTCCAAATAGTACATACCCAAAGCGCTTTCCACACTTCAATCTCTCTTTTGAATTAGATAGGCCCAAATGTTGTCTGAAGTGATTAATTGGGTCATTGTGTCCAACATACGATAACCCGAACCAATCATAGCATTGCGCCCACATATTATAACTCCTCGAGCACTCGAAAAACAAATGTTGAACTGTTTCTTTTTCCCCTAGGCATAACACACAAAGAGTAGAGATTTGATTTGATATCACTCCACGTTGCTGAAGCAATTCCTTCACTGGCAATCTTTTTGTAACAATTTCCACCCAAATGCAGCCGCTTTATTTGGGATTAACTTGCCCCAAATCATGTTCAGGATATTTGCAACTTCAACATTTCCATCTTCAGTAGACCGGATAAGATTGTAAGCAATTTTAGTGTTATACGTTCCTTTATGGCCTGCACACCAAATCCAAAAATCATTAGTATCATGTTTAAAATCAAAGTTTTCCAATTCCTTTTTGAGTTCATCCACAAGAGATTTTTCCCACTCAAATAACTTTCTCCTCCAATTCCACTTACACAGCCATTTATCCTCTACCCTAATCATCTTGTCCACTACTTTAATTCCCTTATCAGTTGTAATATTATAAAGCCTTGGGAATCTATTTTCCAATTTATCATTTTCTCCCCATCGATCTTCCCAGAACCGACATTCTCTACCATTCCCTATACCCCTCTTCAAATTACTGAAAAACCATTCCTCATTCAGCACCCATTTCTGTAGGTCTCTCCACCACACTGACCCTTTTCTATCTTTTTTTAAATCCCAAGACATCCTTCCTATCAACATCCCTTGCCCCGTATTTAGATAACAACACCCTGACCCAAAGTTGGTTTTTTTCATTTACAATCCGCCACCCCCACTTACCCAGTAATGCTCTGTTGAAAAAATCAATCTTCCTAACCCCAAGTCCTCCCTCATTTTTTGGTTTACACACTCTCTCCCAACTAACCCAGGCAATTCTCCTTTCCCCACCCCTCTTCCTCCCCATAAAAAGTTTCTCTGGATTCTTTCAAAGTCATACAAAATCTTTTTTGGAGCACGAAGAAAGGAGAGATAATACAATGGTAAAGAAGAAAGAACAGCTTTGGTCAGGATGATTCTTCCACCAAACGATATATGTGTATTCTCCCAACGGTGTAAACGCCTTTTATATGATTCTAAAGCAGGCTGCCACGTCATGCATCTTCTAGGATTCGCACCAACAGGAAGTCCCAAATAATTGAAGGGTAATTCTCCAATTTTGCAATTCAAGACTTTTGCCATTTCTTCTGTTATTTCTCTACCCTGATTGACTGTAAAAATACTGCTTTTGTTGAAGTTTATTTTCAATCCAGAAATTAATTCAAAATTTCTTAGAATAGCTTTTACTGCCCAAACATTCTTGAGGTCTGCTTTCCCGAAAATTATTGTGTCGTCTGCAAATTGAAGATGGGTGATTTCCACTTTATTCTTGCCCACTTTGAATCCCTCGAAGACACCCAACTCAACTGCTCTTTTAATAAGGATATTTAATCCCTCTGCTGCGATCAGAAAAAGAAATGGAGATAGCGGGTCACCTTGCCGGAGTCCTTTATGCAACGAGAACTCCTCAGTCGGGGAACCATTCACAAGAACTGAAGTCGTGGCAGTTTTAAGACACTCCTTGATCCATTTGCACCACTTATTCTCAAAACCAAGATGATTCATCATATTTAACAGGTAATCCCAATCAACAGAATCATACGCTTTTTCGAAGTCAATTTTGAGTGCAAACAATTGTTTCCTCTCTCTTAGTGCTTCATCCACAATCTCATTTGCAATAATCACACTGTCAAGGATTTGTCTTCCTTTGATAAAGGCTGATTGGTTCTCTGAAATAATCCTATCCAACACCTTGTTAAGTCTTTTTGCCAAAGTTTTAGCCAAAGTTTTATATAAACAACCAATTAATGAAATTGGTCTGTAATCATTAATTGTTTTGGGGCATTCTTTCTTAGGAATAAGAGTGATGAAAGATGGGTTGCAGCCCCTTGACAATCTTCCATTGAGATGAAACTCTCTCATGAATCTCTCAAAGTCTTTTTGAACCACGTTCCAGAACTTACGAATAAATTTAAAATTAAATCCATCCGGCCCTGGGCTTTTTGTTCCTTCACAATCCCACACTACTTCCTTGATTTCATCAGACGAAAATTCTGCCAACAAGACTTCATTCTCTTCATCGTTCAACCTTTCGTGTTGTATTTCTTTAAACTTTGGTCTTTTCCATAAGGTAGCAGAAAATTGCTTCTTAAAGTGACTTCTGACTTCTTCTCTGATTTTACCAAATTCTTCAGTCCATTCCCCATTAATCCTCAGCCCATAAATGGCATTCTTCTTCCTGTTCTTGTTGATACAAATGTGAAAGAATCTGGTGTTACAATCTCCTTCATTAAGCCATTTAATTCTAGCTTTCTGGAGCAATAAGACATCTTTTCTTCTGTATTGTTCTTGCAATTCTATCCATGTTTCTTTCCATTTCCTCCCGTCTAACTCCATTAAACTTCCTCTTTCAAATTTATCCTCCATTTGTCTCAATCTTTCTTTTCCCATCTCGATCTTCTTGTCTATTTCCCCAAAAACTTGTTTGTTCCACACTTTGAGTCTTTCCTTGAGCACTTTGAACTTTTCCTTTAGTACAAAAGATCCCCATCCATGGACGTCAATTTTTTGCCATTCATCTTCCACAAATTTCTTAAATTCTGAGTGCAACATCCAACAATCTAGGACTCGAAAAGGTTTCGGTCCCCAATTATCAATTTTTTCTTTCAAAATTATTGCACAATGATCTGAGACACTTCGATCCAATCCCATAAGAATGCAATTCGGCCATCTTTCGATCCATCCGTCAGAAATCATAATTCTATCAAGCCTACTCGCACAACTGCCATCACTTTTAAACCAGGTATATTTTCTTCGTAGCAGTGGGAGATCGTAAGCTCCACATTCTCTGATGAATCCATCGAATTCCTTCATTTCCCCATTGTTAACCTTACTCGTGCTTCCTTTTCTTTCCCACTGAAATCTGATAGCATTGAAGTCCCCAACCAAGCACCACTTTTGATGGTGAACTGATTGGATTCTTGCTAGAATCTCCTCCCAAAGAATTCGTTTTCCAGAAATATTACACGGTGCATAAATATTGAAAATTGTAATCAACTCCCCTTGATTTCCCCATTTTCCTGTTGTAGCCAGACATCCTTCAATTTGCCAAACATCTAAGAGTTCAAAGACTTTGTTATTCCAGATGCTAAGAACTCCACCTGACGCCCCTTGAGAGCTCAAAAACTCCATCCCAAATCATCACTAGGCCACAATTTTGTGCATAACCCTCTCTCAATGCTCTCCATTTTTGTTTCTTGTATGCAAGCAAAATTCACCTCTTCCCTCTTAATAATATCTCTAATTTCCCTTTTCTTGAAACTCCCTCCCAAACCCCTCACATTAAAAGATAAAATTCTCATCATAATCCTTTTTCTCCCCTAACCTCACCTCATATCTTATCTACTTCTTATATGCCTCCAAATCTCTTCTTTCAATTTCCTCTATCTTTTCAATAATTTGATGAGTGTTACCTGACGCTTCTAATCCAAGACACTTGCCCAACTCCCATATCTGATTCGCCTCTTCTCTGAAGAATTCTTTGCAGAACTTTCTGTTGCAGTTGACAATATCACTGTCTGACAGGGAATTTTTCAGATGTTGGGGAGAGCTCGCTTCCGCTTCCATATCTTTTTTTCTTTCTTGGTCTCCCTCGTTTCCTTGATTTCCCATCTGCTTTGTTCTGTTCATCTTTCCCTTCTTCCCTTCTTTCATTTACCTCGTCTTCCGACAGAATTTTCTGTTTATTTTTTGATTTTTCCTTTGTTTTGACTCCTTTTCCTGAGTCTCTTTTGCTTCATTTCTCTCTTTTTTTCCTTCTGGCTTTTTTCGACCTCTATTAAGTAATGGTTCCAACTGAAATGGATCACTATTGGAGCTTCCTTTAGTACTCAGAACTGGGTCTTCCCCCAACTTCTCCCTCATTTCATCTTTCTCAATATGGGCTTCAATTACCATTGGATCGTTTAACATTAATTCCATTTCCATGCTCCAGCTATCCTTAGTGTCTTTTTTAAATAGTGGGCTTTCCATTACAAATTGGTCACTAACCTCTTTATCAAACTTCAGGTTACTTCTTCCTTCGCTTTGGGCTTCTTTTCCTTCAAGAAAATCAGGCCCAAAATTTGGTTTGCGCAATTCTCCCCCTGGGCCCAAAAGTAATTCCTCATTTATACCTACTCCTTGTGCAGATGGCTGCAATTGGTGTTTCCCACTATCTTTTAAATTCCTACTTTCACATCTTTCAAAAAAAGACTCTTCGTCATCTTCGCTTCTCCTTGTGTTTTGTGTACCAACTTTATTTTCGCCGCCAAATGTATTTTCGAGTTCCGTGAGGATTTTTAATTGATTCCAATCTTTTTCCACGTCATCTCCGGCGATCTCTTCCAACTCCGTTCCCGGAATAAATTCCGAAAACTCGGAGTTCACAGAGCTTTCATCAAACATACTCGAAGTGTAGCCCGTACTGTTTATTATACGTTCATCACAAAGACCAGAGCAATTGGATTCTTCCTCCATTCTGATTTCAAATGTTTCATCATTGATTTTCACTTTCAGGATTTTTAGGATATGTTCCTGCTGCGAAGTAGCCACACGAATTCTTCCTTTATCCAAATGTTCTTTATTTTTGTGTGGGTATCGACTTCGAGAAAACGTCCCACTGTACTTGCCACGAGTCTGAAAAATTTTAAGTTCCAGCCATGTAAAGGTATTCCAGTGACCCCAATCCAAATTTCTCTTTCATTGACAACATCCTTAGTCTGCCATGGTCTGATGAATTGAAACCATGAATCTAACCATTCACTTTCTTCCTTTTTTAAATTTGATAAGGATTCCCAACTCTCAAATTGCATTAAGACCATTTTTCCTCCCATATTTATCAGTTTTAAATCCGGATATCCACCTTTCCTTAATTCTCTTTCAGCTTCTTCTTTATCTTTTCCTTCGTGAAAGTATCCCACCAAACATTTAGCCAGCCATTTTTCCTCTGCATCCTCCGTACGATACTCTAGAATTGTCTCTTGTTGGTAATTGATTTTCTTAACTGGGTTCTTCTTTCTGGCCACCTCAACGAAACTCCTCCCATCCATTAGGCTTTGTTTGTTTTCTTCAACCGTATATTTTGCTTCATCTCCTCTCATGGCCTTTTTTTGGACCCCTCTTCTAAACTTGGGGATGTTAATCCTAACTTTGTACGTACCTATCCATATGTCCCCCAAATCACGTTCCAGCTTCCTTTCATCCTTAACTTTTTAAATCTCACAAACCCAAATCTTTTACCTCGCTTATCCCTCTTATTAGGAATAACCACTTCAATAACAGATCCAAATTTTTCGAACACCTCTTTCAAATCCTTACTCTTCCATTCCTCTGGAAAATTTGTAAAGAAGAAAGTTGATGTAAGCTCCTCAATTTTCTTGACAAAATCCACTGCTGGGAGTACAGGTGCTTGATCCTTTGATGGTTTTCTAGTCTTGGCCAAAGCATTCTTAGGGTTATTAGAACTTGTTGTGAAGTGCTGATAGGTTCTAAAGTTTTTTCCTAAAGGTTTTCTCTCTCTAAAGTCTCTCATTGTTTTTTTCGAACGGAAACTGTTTGTTATTATATTGCATGTAATGTTGAACAATAAAAAATTCTCCAATTAATTATGTACATATAGCTTTGGAAATTCTGTGCATATAGCTTTGTAATTATGTGCATATAGCTTTGTAATTTCAATGCATATAGCTTTGCAAATCAGAACTCGTGTATATTATATGCTTAGAGCATGTGTGTTTAGTTCGTATTAATGATATCCGTGTATAGTGTTTCGAATTTGTGTATTTATTATGAAAATATGTATCACATATAATGTAACACATATAGCTTCTGTACATATGTGTGTTTAGTTAGTATTAATGAAATGTGTATATAGTGTCTCGAATCTGTGTATTTATTAGTAAAAATGTGTATCACCTATAATATATCCAAAATAGCTTCTGTACATATGTGTGTTCAGTTGGTATTAATTAAATGTGCGCATAGTGTCTCAAATCTGAGTATTTAGAATGAAATATATGTAGTACATATAGCTTCTAATATATAGTGTCTCACATATAATGTATTCCCTAAATACGTTTTTGCCTATTAACAATGCATCTAATATATGTTTAAAGTATTAATTATGAACAAAAATGGCAATAAATATGTGTACTTATACAACAAATATTGGTGAGTTCAATTTTGCACCATACATTCATGTTCTGTAAATATGGATTTACAAAATACATTTAAAATCTGTGTAAATAGTATTCAGAATTTGTTGTTTTAATATCTAAATATTGTGTTTTTCCAGATCAAGATCCAGATTACACAGTTCATGTTAGCCAGAGGCTCAAAATCTCACCTGGATCAACTAAATATTGGATCCAGATTACATAATTCTGAGCATAAACATACAATATCTGCAACCTATTTACACATTATCTGTGTATTACACACACATCGTCCTTCAATGACAATATCAAGATCAATAAACGTATGTTTTGGAATTATGTGTTTAAAGACATAGAATTATGTGATTTTAGTTATGTAATAATGCTTTTTTAGTAATAGCATATTGTTTTTTGTTATTTTGTGCAAGCATGTATATTTGGTTTGGAATTATGTGTTTTTAGATGTAGAATTATGTGTTTTTAGTTTTGCAATAATGTTTGTTTAGTAATGGCATATTGTTTTTTGTTATTTAGTGCAAGTATATTTTGGTTTGGGATTATGTGTTTTTAGATGTAGAATTATGGGTTTTTAGTTTCGCAATAATGTTTGTTTAGTAATAGCACTGTTTTATGAATTTTTTTGTGCAAGCATGTACACTTATTTTGTAATCATGTGTATTTAGCAATAGAATAATGTGTGTTTAGTTATATAATAATGTGTATATAGTTTTGGGTTAGTGGATACTTAATCGTACATAATTTTGTGCGTAAGACATACAATGTAATAACTACAATACAATATTAACGCCGTATAACAACATTCACCATATGTACGTGAAAATGCAAATTTATATTGATTAAAGAGAAAACACCCCACGCCCAACCATTCATATCCACAATTCAAGACCATCTAAGTCATATGCAAATGGCTCCCAAAGACAAAAAACACCAACGATAGTAACCTAACTATACAAAAATGATGAGCACAGATTCGCATACTACATTGTCTATTTAAAACAAAACTACAATACGATCTTCCCCTCGTCCAAAACTTTTGGCTTCTTCCAAACATCTATCCTTTAGCTCATTGCTATGGTGGAGGATTATTGCACGGTGAGTACTTCAGGCGTAAGTTGATACGATTGAGACGATTATTCTTCTCCAAACCACAATCCCATCCCTTGGTGCCACCACCCATGTAGCTCTCCATATGCCTCATGGCATATATACCACAATCAACTTTGTTTGTGGTATCTCTCCAAGGCATGCATAGTCTACACGGGGTGAATTTCCTGACAACACTAGCCATTTGCGGGCGACTTTTAGTCTCCAAGTAGTTTGAAAACCTCCGAACTCGCAAAATATACCATGGAAAACAAATTCAAACTTCGTAGACTATATATTATAATTAACCATATCATACTAACTAACTACACATAATTTCAAACTTAAATACACACAATTACATACCTATATAAACACACTTATTCTCGCACTCAAAAATTATTTTCTCATATCTTTAACTCGATCACTATAAAAACCAAAAATGT
Source organism: Rehmannia glutinosa (assembly GCA_016081115.2). Taxonomy (NCBI): domain Eukaryota; kingdom Viridiplantae; phylum Streptophyta; class Magnoliopsida; order Lamiales; family Orobanchaceae; genus Rehmannia; species Rehmannia glutinosa. The sequence goes on along the minus strand of JABTTQ020000811.1, from coordinate 38,028 downwards.
GGGGTTGGGGTGGGGTTGGCCTGGTGTGTATGGGTGATCAGATTGTATCAAATAATTTATTAATTAGTCCTTCAAATTTTTCCAATTCAAATTTCAAATGCACGTAAAAGTACTTTAATGTATATATGCTTTGATGCATTGGTTTGAAAAACACGATGCTATTACTAAATAAACATTATTACGAAACTAAAAACACATAATTCTACAACTAAAACACATAATTCCATGATAGTATGCTATCCAAGGCATATAGATCTTTGAGTAAAGTAAAATTATTTACCAAAACATACAACTAATCGTCCATTAGCATAAACCATATACACAATATTATATAATTAAACACACAGAATTCTATAGCTAAACACACGAATTCTATAGCTAGTTCACATGATTCCAAATCAAATATACCTACTCACACGTAATTCTATAACTAAACACACAGAATTCTATAGCTAAACACACGAATTCTATAACTAAGTTCACATCATCCAAAATCCAAACTGAGCAAGGAAATGCAACACATAAACCATAAACACATTATTATATACCTAAACACGTAATTCTATATCTAAGTTCACATGATTCCAAATCAAATATACCTACACACGTAATTCTATAACTAAACACACAGAATTATAGCTAAATACACGTAATTCTATATCTAAGTTCACATCATCCAAAAGGGCAAACCGAGCAAGGAAATGCAACACAAAAACCAAAAAAAGTTCACCAACTTGTCCTAAGCAAATCTCCATATTTATACCCTAAAATTGAACAGAAATGAAAATAATAAAATAGACCATAAAAACACAAAATAAAACCCTAACAAAGAACAAACACCAAAATCGATTAGAAAAACTTACACCCAAATTGAACCCTAGAAGCTTGTGTTGAACCCCGTCCACGAATAGTCGCCAAAAATCGAGATGTTCAAACCCTAGATACTTCAGGTGATCGATATTTTGAAACGGAGAGATAGAGGAAGCAGCTTTAGGTAGGATGAGATGAAGCAATTTTTCGATTTTTTTACAAAGGAGATGGAGATAGAGGAGATGGAAATGGAGGAAGCAGTTTCGTATTTTTTAAAAGAGAAAAAAGAGAAAATCGTGGGATTATGAGATATCAAATTTCAGTTACCAAAATTCGAAAATTAGGGATTTACAAATATATCCCTTAACTTAAAGGGCAAATTACTTTCCTACCCTTGCGTGCAACCACCCATGCCTAAAATTGAGAGTAAAATATGGACCATTGATTATTAAATCAAATGGTCTAGATGTGGTCTCATGTTCTTACCTAAAGGGTTTGGTCTCATTTGATCATATCCCTATATATATATATATATATATATATATAATGAGCTCATAAATATTGTAGGTAGAAAACACAGCACAGCCCCCCACCCCCCACACAAACAGGAGAGGGTAAAAAAGAACCTTAGGATATCCACTTCTCTCTCACCAACCTGAACAATTATTGATAATATAATACAAGGAAAAAAAAAAGTTAGGCCTAAACCCGTAACAAGCAGTTCTAAATAGCAGGCATGCAAAACTATACACAACTTAGTACAGATATAATCATATAGCCAACCACCTGGCGTGCATCACGGCCGAATATCAAACTTTTTTCCCTATATATTTTCGACTTCTCTATCTCGTTCCACGAAAAATGACCGAAAAACCCCTTTTACAGATCCAGGTGTCAGTTTATAATGATACAAAAATATACATCGAATCAGAATCTATACAAAATTACAATAATACTTGCACAACGTCAACCTACCAAGGAGGCTTCGATCAAAAACGAACGTCGTCCATGAGGCTTGTATCGTAAAAAAATCGGGCCATCTTTAAAATGAGATGAGTTTATCACTAATCGGTCAGTTTTTAACCAAGAAAAAAAGATTCGACCGTCTTCGGAGCCTCGGTATTTTGAGCTGCTTCTGCAATTCTAAGAGCCATAATCGCCTTATAAGTAGCTAAATCGGCATTGGCCATGAGCATTTGGGCTTTTTGACGCTTTAGAATAGCCAATCCTTCGAATCTGTCTGCAGCAGCTTTAGCTTCTTGCAATTTGTGTACGTTGTTCTGTTGCTCTAAAGCATCTCGTTCGGCTGCTATTGCTGTTATAGGAAAATCATAATCAATAGTAGCTAAAACAAAACAGTGAAAAAGATTTAGAAAAAGATTGATCGGATTACATCAATACAAGAACATAATGAACCCAAAATTTCGTTAGTAATAACTTTGTATGGCCAACAGTTTCAATCCTAGTACGTTCTTGTTAAATTAGAATAAATCAATGTACCGACCTTAAAGTAGGTCAACATTTAATCAAACATTCAAAAGCACAACGCTTTCAGAACGTAACTACAATTCTAATCTGTTTTTCAAGATTGTACATATATATCATATATAACATGCACATAAAGGAGATCAAAATCAAAACCATAATGAACTGGAAATGGGAGTAAACTACCATGATTTCCAGTTTGTATCACATTAAACACAAAAAGTTCGCTCCTAAATCTATTTCTTGATCTGTAAAGAATTTTTGCTTTATCAATATAAAGTCCCCTAATTACCTGGATAAATTTTAGGTTCATTAAACACAACAATAAACAGACTTTAGGTCAGCGAGGAGAAATACCTTGCAACAAAGGTCGTTGTTTGCCTCTCCCAACCTGGCTTGCTTGTCGCTTGAATGATCTTTTCTTTCGCAAAACTGACTTCGATCACTTGAATTCTTCTTGGCTGGTAAAGCTGCCAAAAGAACAAGAGTTTTATAACTTTTCAGGAAACAATGGACGAGCAGTAAAGAGTGTACAACCGATGATTATGATGTTCGGTAAATAAACAGTGCACATAATCAGAGAAAAATATTTCCTTACTACTTTCTAACACAGATGAGAACTGTAGCTAAATCAATGGATGATTAAGCAGGCATCTATATCAAATATATGCATATTTTTTATTTTGTCAATATTTTTTCATCCTTACTCCATAAGAGAAAATACAAAAAGGTAAATTGTGCAACGTTGTTGACTGCATTATCGAAATATCAAAGTTTGACCACTAGAAAGGCATCCCGGCATAAATCTTAGAAGCACTGCCCTTAAAACCCGAAGCTCGTGAGATATTCAATTCTTTAACCAGCAAATTAGAAATTTTTCCAAAGTACAACAACATCCTTTTCACGGTACAACTAAGCCATAACAAGTTCACAAATCACAAGCACAATCATATATCATTAAAGAACGATTCGTATTTACCTGGAAAATCTTCACTAAAGCTGTGCGTTTCTGTTTCCGCTTTTTAATCCAGTAATTATGGATAGCCTGTATAACTTCCCTTCTTTCTAAATGCATACAAAAATCATAGGCTGCTTGCTCATCAAATTGCTCATCGGGATTGCAATGAAAACCTTTTTCAAGAGCATCAATGATCAATTCAAAACTCTCGGTTGTAATATGTTCCTTTCTCGAATATAACTCGTCATTCAATTTATCCAGCCACCTCTCATCATCAGAGTCCATGTCATAGTTGGCGCTCTTCTTCACCAAAGCCCTCATCAACTCATCATCTTTCACACTAATGTATGAATCCGGCCTCACATACGGCTTACAATACGCATCAACCGGGTAAAATACTTCCTGCACCCCAGGAACAGGAATAACACTAGCTGCGGGGGACAAAATATTCCGATCATAGCATTCCTTATACAGTTCCTTGAAAATCAACCAATCCTGTTTATTAAAAAACTCGAGCTTCGAACCGCCATCAACAGTCCAGATTACGTCATGAGTGAAACGGTTAGAACAAGATGGCCTCATGACCTTTTCTGCAGTCAGACTGTATTTCTTCATTCCGTCCTTCGTAATAGAGAGACACCATTGTTTTGAAGCAGATAATTCTAAAGTGATAGTGGCTCCTTCTTCCCTGTAACACTTGTCTGATTCAGTAATTAACAAGTTCACAGAACAACCACTGGCACGTACATCCTGTGTCAACACCCTCGGAGTGGATTTTAGCTCTTTGATATTTGCTATGGGTCTACTCTTATTTGAACTCCTAAGTAAACGATTAGATGCTGCAGCGGAGAATTGGACACCTTCTTGTCTAATCCTGAAAAAATCGGCAGCTAAAGTTCCACTAGCTTTCTGAGCTCGAAAAGTTGGTGGTCTGCCTCTCTTACGCCTCAGAGAACTCCTCCTTTTCTGAATATTACGACTGTTTCTTGATTGCAAATTTCGAAGAGCGGATTTAGTTACTCCAACAGCTGAATGCGAATGTTCCTTCCTCACTGAATTATCATTACAAGATGAGGAGTCCATTTTACTGTCTCTTCCAGAAGAAATTTGAGATGCTATTGCAATACAATCTTGCTGCTCTGTCAAAGAAGGAAATTCGTAAGAGGGTTCTTCAGCATCATTGTCCACATCTGTAACTTCATCATCCTTCTCATAAACATCCAACGAACGTGCCACAAGCAAGCAAGCCATATGTGCAAATCTAAGGTACATACTTGTTTGCATATGCACAAATAGAGATGGAATTGCAGAAAGATTAACAGAAAACAATGGTATCAAAGACCTGGATCCAGAAATTATGCAAATACTAGGGTTCTTGGCAGTAACCGAATCCTGCAATAAGAAGGATTATAAATTAATGCATAATCACAATAAATTAATCAGAGAGAAGTTAGAAATTAATTGAAGATCTCTGTATTTTAAATGCTACTTCGACCTAACTAATCAACCAGGTTCTCCCAATAATTCAAAATTGAGTCCACAATTACAATGCCAGTATAAATGCATAACGCGTGATTATCAAAATTTAAGCGTATTAGGGACATGCTCCCCTGATCTAACAACAACTTCTTACATTATAAGGAATATCATTTACCTGGAGAAAAAGCACTCCACGCGAGGAATAAGCATCAAATATCGGTTTCGACAGAAGAAATGTAGACAACCGCCTAACTCCAATTCTAACCCTAGTCATGTAGCTCAGCACGGAAGTCAAGAAGCAAGTAATCCAACAACCGCATTCATAAGAAGACTGATTTACAACAACAGCAAGTCTTTGAGACATACTAACAGAATCCCGCAAATTTCCACAACTTTCAAATGAAGTAGCTCTACTTTTTTTCCTCCATCGCTTCCTTACAAACTTCTTCCCATACATCTTATCCTCTGTACGGCCGTTTTTTTTCCGAATCCACCCTCTTTCTCTTTCTCCGGTACACAATTCCATACATCCTGTCCACATTTTTCACTTCCACCACACCTTCAGATGAACCGCGTTCTTCCGTTCTAGGTTCTGCATTTTCATTTTCATTTTCCTGCCGTGTATCCTTGCGGAGATCACCAGCATCCTCTCCTCCATCGGCAGGATTTTCTAGAAGCTCAGCCCACTGGTTTTCCACATGATCTGTCCTTGCGTTTTTGCTGCTTTCCTGTGGTTCTGTCCAAAGCCTTCTCCCTGATCGCAAAACCCGTGCCCCAAACACCCTTGTACTCCTTCTCATTCCCACCGAAGGCATCGGCTTGCGTTTATTCGTACGAGGCAGAGCCCCTGACTTAATTTTCTTCTTCACTTTTGTATTTGAACCAAGTTAAAGACCAAAACCTGGTCCAATGCAGAGTGTAGCAAGCTCTGATAATAACGAACACCGAAATTTTTTCTTCCTTTTTCTTTCAAAAGAACATACGCAGGCAAGTTTTATAAAAAGGAAAATGCGGTTACTAACCGACTCACTGTCCTGCTCAACCAGACTTCAAGAACCAGAAGAAATCTCACTCGAAGAATCAATCAAGACGCGAACTCGCTCGGGCTGAACAAAAAGCAACTTTGTTGGTTAGAACTTCGCCGAATCCTCCACTCCTAAAACACGAATTTAGATATTTGGAAGCCAAACTCGAAGAACAAACAGGTCCCAACTCAGTGCCGTTTGTGTCTAAATCAGCAACAATCAACCCAAAATTCGGTTCCTTCTAAGCATGAAACCAAAACCACCCTTCTTCACACACCTCCCATGACAAGAAACGGTCTCAACTCAGTCGACTCGGACCAACCCGTCACAACTCGGACCCACCACACACCCAGAATTTTTGTTCATCTGATTTTTTGTTCCACACAAAAGAAGGAAGAAAACTCTATTTAAAACCCCCCAAAAAAAAAGATCAAATAAATCCCAACGGCATCTCATAAAAACCCCATCTTTTTCCCTCTCAAGCACAAAACTCCACCAAATTAAAACGCGAGAATTACAAGATACAAATACTTTACCTACACGGAAACGATTAAAGCATCCGTTTTTCGTCGACAGATAATACCTTCGATTCTTCAAGTTTCTTTTACAATAACAGACAATTTTTTCCCCCTTTTTCCCCCTTGGTTTAGATGGCGGTTCAAGTTGTGAAATGATGGCTGCGAGGGGGTAGGTTGCAAGTTCTAGGGTTTATGCGAGCGCGAAACAAGAGGGTGACTATTAACTGCTGCTACTACTGGGCCGTGTACTGTGGACCGTTGGATGAAACGATGGATTGCTGAGATTTCAGGGATTTGATGACTTTTGAGAATTGTTCGAGGAGGTGGGGGCCACATGACTTTTTCTGGGAGAGGGAAGGGGTGGGGGGATTTTTTTTGGAATGGAATTTACATTTTGCTCCCTCGACAAATTATATCACATTTTGCTCCCTCGTCAAATATATTATGACGTTTTGCTCCCTCGTCAAATACATTATCAGATTTTGCCCCCTCAAATGCTGCGGCGATTTGATTTTCTCAAATATCAAATTAAGATTGCCCATATTAAAATTAAATCCCACTCAATTTTTTTGTTCCATTGTGGGCTTTGGTATTGAAGTTAATGAATCTAGAAATTAAAAATTGGATCATATAAGTGATACTATATATTACCAATTATTTTCACATAACCTCTGAACGAGCACTGGATGCTCCATATACTTTATGCCGAAATAGGTTTTCACCTCTCCCAGTTAGGTAGTTATAATAAGAAAGAAATAGGTAACTCAATTTTACTTAATTTAATGTAATATTTTTTTTCAAATCAATGTAAGGTGAACATGTAAATTAGTTTTAAAAAAATGGGTTTTGACCCAATTTTGATTAAGTATTTAAGTGAAGCTCTTTATGGTGCACCCTAGTGGACCAAGTTGAATTTTGACTAATTTTGAGCTAGCTCAAGCTGCACCGAGGACGGTGTGGAGCACCATCCGAGTCGGAGTGCGTGCCACCGCACGTCACATTGGGCGCTTTAGAGGCGCATTTCGCGTGTACGCATCATGGCAAGGAGCTTTAATGTTTTGAAAAATCAAACTAAGGTTCGGTCTAGTGGCTCGGTGACGTGGTATGACACCACGTGGCGTGACTTGGCATAATCATCCAAATGGTACCATGTGGCGTGTACGAGGGCACTGACTAGACGTGTTTGTTTGTTGGTTGGGCATACGTACACATCGTCGTGAAGAGCCTTAAAGTTTTGAAAAATCAAACCAAGGTTTGGTTTAGTGGCTCGGTAACGTAGCACGGTGGCAAGGCAACTCAAGTGATAGTGACTTGGCAGAATCGTCCAAATAGCATTGTGTGGCGGGTACAGGGGCACTGACTGGACGTGTCTATTCATTGGTTGGGTGCCAGTGAATGGACACGCTCATCCAAAGTGCACTGGATGCATGTAAAAGATTGTGGACCTTCGGGGGTGCAATCTAGACCACTCGATCGCGACTCTTATCGGAGGCATGATCCGACGGTCCTAGATCGATCCTTATTTATGGGTTGTACTAAATTAAAGGGTACTCAAATTCTATAAATAGAACTCGAGAATGTTCATCCTATCAAGATTGCATTTCAGCATATTATCTAAATTTGTTTCTTCTGTAATCAAAGGTTCTGAAACACTAATTTGTTCATTGGAAGTTCGATTTTTGCAAGTGCTGCTAAATCGAACTAGAAAGTCGTATCTTAAACACAATTACCTATAACTATTAGCCCTTTTTGTACAGACAATTTCGTCTTATAGAGAGAAAATTAATTCTCGCCTTGACTTAAATTTGTGTCCCGTTATTTTGCCCGATTTTCAAGAAAATCAAACATCGAATACAACATATATATATAATCAAACTCATGTTAGTTTTTTTTCCCTTAAGATTTATCTACTACATATAATTGTATAGGGAAATAATTATATAGGGATTATGACAATTCTTGATGTTTTAAGGTAAAGATAACTTGGCCACTATTATCCTAGTTTCATGTATAAATATAAATGTACTTTTGTAATGTTACTTAAATTTAAATGACTTTTCACTTTGCAGAAAATTTGTTAATATTGGCATATTACCCCCAAATTAAATTTATAACACTTTGCCATCTCAAACATACATTTGTTTTTGCACCTTACCTTCAATGGGCATACTCATTTGTTCGCTGAAATAAACTGAATTTCGAAATCTTCTTCAGTGTTGATTATTTCCTTGCATTGTCCAATAATCAAACCAAACTCACGGATATTTGAATTCTTCAAAAAGATGGTACATGTAACACCCTAACAACTTTGGAGAAAGCCTAGCAATGAACCCAAAACATACATACCAAGGCTAAGCCCAAGAGACCAATAGCTTCTCCTTCCTTGACACCAAGACAACCATTTCTACAAATGGTACAGCATGCAATTACATTCTCTTATTCGTCTCTTATGATCCATCCACAAATTGTTCTGTTTTCCATCGAGTTAAACGTTGTATCACAATTACATTCAACAATTTTTATGGAGGTTTGCGCCATCGACATAAGCAATTGGTCTTAAATCAGAAGCTTAGATTTGCGCCATCGAACACAAGCAATTGCGCCTTGGATGCCTACTTACTACTGATAATTCTCTAGTATAAAGGTTATGAAACATGAATACACTAAAAATTAATGTTTATATGTGTTGACTTCAACTGCGAAATAACTGGAAATTTAATTTAGGTTGAAGGTTTAGAAACTATTGGAGTATAAAAGAAAAAAGAAAAGTGATTTGAGAGCATGAGAAACGTGATTGGGTGTAAGATGAAAATGTGATGATGATAGTTGATATGATAATTTTTTAATAAAGTGGTGATGGGATATGATTGATGACTTGAAAAATAAGAGAGAATGAATAGTGGATTTGTGATAATGATAGTTGATAATGATTATTTTTTGTAAAGTTAGTATATTATCCGTGCAATGCACGTGGTGTGTGGTATCAAACAAGATAAATTGAATGTGTATAAGAGGTACAATTACATGTAATATAAAACTCTACAATACAAATCTCCAAAAAAATAGAATATGGTAGCACATACCTAAAAACTCCCGATCTAAATAAAAATTAATTTCCATCATCGACGTTTATCTTTAGTATATAAAGATTGTAAAACCATTCAATCAATTTAGTATCTAAAATAGAGAACCATATTACCTCTTTTTTGGAATAAAATTGACCTATTGATCGCACATGCTACTCACCGAATGTTAAATCTTTAGAAATCGTCCAGATGGATGGCAAAGTCATATGGTTGATCGAACATATATGATTGTTGTTGTTGACAATCCTAAATAAAAAAATATAATCATTATAGTAATCAGTTAATTAATATAATAATCGGAATCTAAACAAATTAATATCATGACAGAAAAGTTTTTTTTTTGTTCTACCTTTTCTTGAATCTTCTCGTCATCTTTATTGATGATCAATTTTGTGACATATAATGTATTTGAGACATTCATTTCATCTACATATCAAAAACGAACAAAAAAAATGTTAAAGTCAGTTTGAGAAAGGTGATGTACTTGTTTTTTATTTACCAATTTACCTCAAAAAACCTTTGCTCTGCACATTTGAAGAATAATCACTATGGGTTCGAGACTATGTTCTTTGAGATAAGACGATATGGTATCGACATAGTCTTCCCAAAATAGTATGTTATGCAATTATTGCTGCCAAAAGGGAAAAAAATTATACATCGTTTCATAATCGGAAGAAATAAATTATTAATAATATATATTTATGTATTACTCCAATTAAGTCCTTTAAATTAATGTCATTAAAATGCATTGTCCTTCCACCAAGTTGTTTCGTCTGTGCGGACTATATTGACAACACTTTTCTAATAATGTATGTTAATGTTCACACAAACATGATATGAAGCAAACATTAACATGCATTTATCTGGAATATTATAGCTAAAATACCAAAAACATATTTTGGTCAACTTTTTCAATATCGTCCAGATCTCTGAAATCTTTAAACATATGAAAAACCCTGAAAAATGCCATGTCAAACATCTCGAACACGTGTGTTTACCATGAAAGAGAATTTCATATTATGTAACAATAATTATATATTTGTCTATCGAATTAGTCATTATGAAGTCTCTAATCATAAACATGACCTTTCTTTTAGCAACTTCATATACTGTTCAATATATAATTTTCTAATCAAGTATGTGTATCCTATATATTCACAATAAATTATTTGAAGAATTAGAGAATTAAAAATTGTAATGATAGAATGTAACATATTTTTATTTCGTACCTCTGCATCATGGAATATACATTCCAAATTGCTTTTGTTATTGAAAATGGGTTCTTTTTAAACACGTACAAGACATAATTTCAACTTTTATTTGATTTTACTCATGTTTAAATCCTTGGTAAGGCGCCAACATTGAAGCCACCTTTTACAAAAGTTATAAATGAATTTCAATATTTTGACAAAAATGTCAATGTAATGATGTTCACAAGAATTAAAACATAATAATGAGACCACATGTTTATAGTATATAAGGACGTTTTAACTAAGGAAATATTTTGCTCGAATTGTTGACTGGTTTATTTTTTCACTATTTAGTTTGCGATATTTTTATAATTTAAATGATTGTGTGATTCTAATTTGATTTTTATTCCATTATGAATTGTGATTTTATATATCATTTTGAATTGTTATTTGATTATCAATTCCGTGTGATTATAATTTGTTTTTTTTCTCTAAATAAATCTTAAGTGAATAAAAATTAATATAATTAGGATTTTGACAGAATCCAAAGTTCATATTGTTTAAATCGTGAAATAGATTCAATTTTTGAATAGTAACAATAATATTGGCAAGTAAAATAAATCCGATTTCCAGAAAATTAGAAATTTATTATTTCGTGATCAACAAACATATTACTCGCAATAATAAAACGTGTTCTATCAAAAGAAATAATAAGAACAATTTATATATTTATGATGTACATAAACATAATATTAATGCACAACCTTTGATACAAATATTTTTGGAAAAAAAGGAGAATGTAGTGTATTTTGGATATTTTTTTGCAAACAATAACAGGCTTTTTTAACTGATTATTACATTTTTTTAATTACACAAATAAATTGAAAAAAAAAGTGTTAAAATATTAATAAAAAACGGCTAGGTGGTAGCCAATTTTAGCTTAAAATCGTACTGCTCCATGCCGTTTTTATTAAGTCAGTTTTCTTCTAATTAAAAGAAATTAAAATCTCTTTAACCATCACCGTTTTTATTAATGTTTTTGATTTGTTTTTTTTTAAATTAAAAATGGTTGTTTTGGTCCCGATTTTGTCTGTGAAATCAGTTAAATACAATGACAAGTTTAACAATCATATCGTAATGATAAATCTAATAATTATTTAACTAACGATGTATATTATGATTATTTGATTAATTCAAAAATCATTTGAGTTTGTTATTTTTCGAACTGTTATTCATTTGAGTTGAAGAATTATATTATTTTGATATATAATATTAAACAATTTATAAATTTATTTGTTATAATTATAAAATATTTGTTATTTGTAATACTTATAAAATACTATATATATTATAATATTATACTAATAACATATGTTTTTAAAATTTTGTCATAATACACACAAAGCAATATATTTTTAAATATCTAGTACAATCATAATAACCTAAAAATGACCCCCGGTGCCACAACCACGCCGTTGACGTTGTCTCCTACCTCTGTCTCTACGTATATTTTCTACCGGAAGAGGCTCGTTTGCTTGTTGTGTCTCGTCATCGGTTTCATCAATACGATAATTCAAATTAAATGACGGACGACTAGATGAAGAAGTAGTCGAACTCGAATCTCCACGATAATGTTGAAATGGAATAGAGACACGTTAAATTGAGGGCGATAAGTGTCATTAATCGGATCTTTCTTGAACAAAGTTAGGGTATCCCATACCAATATCAGCTCCAAGTAGTGCCGAGATGACTGCTCGTATGATGGCATACCCCAGTAAGGGGTGATCGGCTCGTCCACAGGTGTTTGTTGATTCACATAATAAGTAGAAGTGTTGTCCATACCATGTAACGTGGGAAGTGTCGATGTAGATGGGCCTCCGACATAAACTTGTGGTGTAGTCGTATCATGTTGAACCGTCGCCGTGCCCCTGGTACTAGTCTCTCATGTTTCCCTTGTTCGTCTTCTTCCCCTCCTCGATGTACCAGCTTGTGGTGGTGTCTTTGGCGGCACGGGCCGGTCCGATCGGTGTAGGAACTGAGACTCGATTCTCACGAAAGTATGGTCGAACCTCCGTATATATCTCGCTGAAGGACCTTCTGAATGAGTCATAATCATCCTCCTCTTCTTGAGTAATCCTTAATTTCTCAAGTGCTTGTTCCTGAAACAAACATAAAACACAATAAATTTAAAATCGTAAAGATAAATACACTTTAACTATATATCAAATAATCTAAATGTACCATAGCATCACATGCAACTGACGGTGATGGCTGATATCCCTGAGTCATAAACTTATGTGAGGAGATATCAAACGACGTGTAATGTTATCAAACCACCGGATGTATCCCCGCAATGCCTGGGCGTCAATCCATTGCAATATTGTGTTGTAACAATAACTTCATGCCGGTATGCCCACCGAGCAATATATAATTGGTGTTTAATAGTCCAATCTTTACCCGAATCGCCCTCTACGATCTACATCATGCAATGTTTCGTGATGGGGTGGAACATGATCGTGGGATTAATTGCATCATGTCAAATCGCCGCATAATCCCGCCCGGATGATGTAACTCTACAATCGCATAGTTAATCGCTGGACATGATGATCTCCACACATCCGTGAGACACCTATCACCAAGCTCCTTAATGCCAGGCAACGCTGTCATAAGGTGCCCAAATAAAATGGTAGTCCTCCATTCTGGCCCGAGAATGTCCCTAATAATCTGTAAAGAACGCTTGATGTCCGTGTAAAGTTGTGATACTTGCCCCACACCCGTAAATATATAATGTTATATTTTGAATTAATTATTTTCAGAAAACATTTATATAATTTTATATATTTGTGTTTGTCAAATACCGTGCACCATATGGTGGATGTGGGAGTACATGGTCATCAGCTCCAAATATCGGATCAACATTAATCCGATTTCCTAAATCTATGGGCACCAGTGAAGTAATACGCGACCAAGCCTAAATCTACAAAAGATACTATATTTTATAATAACATGTAAATGTTAAAAATAGGTTAGTGACTGGCATTAAAAATACCTGTAGCAGATGCAATGGTCCACCTATGACAAGTTTTCCTTTACGGGACGCACTACATAACTCACGGTACAAAAAAGCCAACACTGCACTTCCCCAACTATGTCTTCCATAATTTGCTATCTGCTCCATATGACGTACGTACAACAGGGAGACTAAATTGCCTGAAGAATCTGGACACATAACACTGCCTAACATATACAGTGCACAACACCTAGAATATCGCTCAAAGTCAATATCAGGGATGTCATCCGTCACTGGATGGTCTAACGCGTGCTGTCGGATAGCAGTCAAACAAATACGAGAACCCTTCAACTGCTCTGATGCAGGGAAAAAGCCTAGGTGATAATAACAGTACTCCTGCCACGCTTGTACAGTCCTATTTGTATCCTCACCAATAATAGGGTCACTCTCAACTGGAAGACCCCAAATAATCGCTACATCCTGTAATGTGATAGATGTCTCTCATACTCGAAAATGGAATGTATGCGTTTCTGGCCGCCATCTCTCAACTAAAGCAGTCACTAGGTGGCAGTCAATATCGAATTGTCCGCACCGATAAACACCATAAAAACCCATATCATATAACATATGGATTACACGATAGTGCAACCTTAACTTTCCGTCATTATCATCATCGTTTAAAGACCAAAACGGCTCTGACCCATGCTTTACACGCAAAATTGTATCAATAGATTTACCTGAGTACACATCACTAGATCGATGACGAGACTGTGCATAAAGAACAGTCGTATCTCTAGGACCGTATAATGATACAATATCCATGCCTGCAGTAACACCAACAAGGACACAAAATCAATAAACAACATGTGAAATGGATAATGCAAGAAACTACACGTGGGCATAACAAAGTAACAAACTACATGCATACAATAAAAATAAGCACGCCAGTTGTTATAAACTACAATCATACATAACGAGAGTGACAGAAATAAAAACAAACACGCCAAATGTTACAAACTACACACATACATAAATAATGACAGAAATAAAAACAAACACGCCAAATGTTACAAACTACACACATACATAAATAAAGAGTACTACTCCCTTACAAATCATCTAAACATCCTATCCATGTCTACAAGAAGTCTCAGCCTGGTCCCTAGCAAGATATTGTTGTCTTGCACGTGTTTGTTGCCAATCCATTTTGTTTTGTATTCGAGTGGTAGTATCTCGTCCACGACGCCTTCTCTCCCGCCTATCTGGGTTATGAACAAGCTCAAAACTAGGAGTGTCCCAATAATCTTCATCTGGCAAAGGTTGAAATCTGCCACTATATGTACTTACATAAGCCGTCGTGCTATAATATGATTTCATGTATACACCAGGGTTAATACCAAAGACCCGACAAGTCTGCATTGCATGGGAACACGGAATCCCATTGTGTCGCCACTTACCACACGAGCATTCCATTGTGGTAAGTTTCACAGTGTGTGTAAATGACCTTGATGATCCTGGATGTCGAGTCATAACTGAAGCAAATTGCTCTATATAATCGAATGGGTGTACTGAATGTTCCAACCCCCGGTATTGGGAAGATTCATACGTCGATTTGATATTATCCGGCCACGATTGATTTTTCTCCAACATGTGATGACCTTTTTTGATACGATCAAAAAAATACTTTGCTGAACGATGCAAGGTCACTTGTACAATAGCATTGAGTGGCAATCGTCTGGCCTTCTTAAGCACACCATTCAGACACTCAGACAGATTGGTAGTCATTACGCCATTACGCCATCCGCCGTCATGAGACAGGGTCCACTTTGACTTATCAATACTATCTAAGTATACATAAGCATCCTCATTCAGACCTTTGATTTGTTCCATGATTCGTGCAAATTTCCTAGACATTAGTTCTCGAACCACCGCAACACATGTCTTTTTAGTTTTATATTCTTGAATTCCTTGTTGAAATTAGAGCAAACATGTCTTAAGCAAAAACGATGCACACCAATAGGGGGTTTAAAGTCAGGAATATGTTCAACAGCTTGAATTAGGCCACTATGCCGATCGAAAATTAAACACATACCCTCAACCCCTTTAACAACATGCTTCGATAACATATGAAGAAACCAACTCCAAGATGTAAACGATTCTTCGTCAACAACAAAAAGACGCCAAAGGAAAAACCATTTGGTTAGCATCCATTCCTACTGCGACTAACATCTTATGTCTGTATTTTGTATAAAGATGAGTTCCATCAACACTTATGACTTTCCGACAGTTGTGAAATCCATCAATACAAGGTTTAAAAGCCCAAAATACATAACCTAACATCTTTTGGGTTGGTATGTCCGTATTAATGTGTAGCCATTCTACAACAGTGCCAGGATTCCATTTTTCAAGAGCTCCCATATATTTAGGCAATTTTGCAACCGAACTTTCCCATGTGCCAAAAACATTTTCCCTTGCACGTTTTAAACTATGCCACGCTTTATGATATGAGATCTCATACATGTATTTATCTTTCACAGTTTGTTGCACATACCTAATCTCAAGTGCTGGATCACATTGCACCATTCATGTTAGCAATGTTGCTATCGTATTTTTACATAAATTCTGATGATCCACTGAAATTGCATTCATGAGACAACTATGGGCACCTCCATATCGCGAGATTTGCCATACACCAAGCTTCTTCTTGTAGCCCGCCCCAATTGCACATCATGTTCGATCCGTTGTTCCCCGTGCATTTTACTTTCCACAAAGACAGTCGGGTACTTTGCACCACCTTATACTCACGTCCTCGACTATCCGCACGTAAAAAATCTTTAACGACAAATTGCAAATGTTTCTTATCCTTGAAGACCATACCATTTTCAAGTTCCCTTTGCTAGGATCATAAACTTTACCTTTTTCTCGAATATCGACATCACACTTAGAACATCTCCACAAGTCGTGTTGAAAAATGGAATTGAAGAGTACAAACCACCTTCTCGGGTGTTGGGGGGCGGTGACACTTGTTCATGTATATCCGACATATCGATATCATCACCATCATCATCATCACCACCATCATTGTCATCATCCGAACCACTTTCGTTAGTTCGAATCTACACGCTTTTCTTGTCCAAGACCATCAATTAACGATTCGGACATTTCCTCATTATCCGACTCAATAGATCGATCATTTTGATGCAAATTATCAAACTTGAAGACCTACACCAAACTCATTTACCCCATGGTCGCCATACCGTGTGTTACAACAGGTATATTAAATAAACTATCATCTGTCAGAAACGCAGCATATTGATAGTATTCATCCGTGCCGGGAAACTCAGATACGCTATTTTTGTGCTGGTTTGACATAACTACATAATTATTAACATGCTAGTTAACATATATTTATTAATGGAATTAACAAAATTAATTATCAAATTTAACGAAACTAATTTATCACAGCCAAAAAAACAACAAATTCATTTAATTGTCAAATTTAACTAAACTAATTATCACTATGTAGCAATATAAACAACTAGTTCATATAAAATTGTCAAATTTAACTAACTAATTTATCACTATGTAGCAAAAAAAAAACAACTAATTCATTTAATTGTCACATCTAACTAAACTAATTTATCACTATATAGCCAAAAAATAACAAATTCATTTAATTTTCAAATTTAACTAAACTAATTTATCACTATGTATCAATATAAACAACTAGTCAAATTTAACTAAACTAATTTATCACTATGTAGCAATATAATATAAAACAACTAATTCATATAATTGTTAAGTTTAACTAAACTAATTTATTAGCAATATAAAACAACTAATTCGTAATAACTAACTAATATAATCATAATTTTATACAAGCAAAACAAGAAATAATTTGACAAACTTAGAAAAAAAAATTACTAACCCGATGATGTCTTTTGTCACGAGAGGGGAAGGAAAAATTTAGCAAAGTGTTGTGTGTGTGATGGTGAAATGAGAGGAGAGAACATGTCTTTATAATAGAAAATGGGAAGAAGAGACAAAAGGCATACTATTTACCCGTGAAGTGAATGGGTCCGCATGTCTAGGACTCCGCCAAGTCACCAATAAAAAGATTCATGCAAAACCGCCACCACATGGCCGACTTTCCCAAATTTTTAATAAAAAAAAAAACAAAATCGCCACCACATGGCCGACTTTATCAAATTTTTAATAAAAAATTTTAAGTAAAAACGCCACCTTGTGGCCGTTTTAAATAAAATTTAAATTGAAAAAACAATTGCTTAAATCATAAAGCAAATTGAAGTTTGACCGTGCTTTTCCTAAAAGTCAATATTTGCAGAAATCGGTCATAAGGTCACCGCTTTCTACAAGAAAAACAAAAACAAAAATCAAAACTAGAAACGAGTGCATATGTACGATTTTTCACAAAACGGCTTCCTCCAAGCCGTTTTGATTATTATTTTAAGCCTTTTTTTTCAGTTTAATTATGTAACTTGAAAAAAAAAATTGTAATAATATGTTAAAAAAGCCAACAATAACATGTTAGGGTAAAATTAATTATTTGAGGGGAAATTTTGCAAAACAAAATTACCAACCATCCACAGGCTAATATTCTATTCCATAAAAAATATATATTTGGTGATAAATTTAAAAATGTTCTTCTGAACAAATCACTTTTCCAAAAAGTCGATTGTATAGAAATTATAATTCAAGGCCTTTTTACTTAAAAAAAAAAGAATTGAAGGACAAAAGTAACTTGTTAAGGAGTCAATTTTCTAAATAAACTTTTACACAAATTAGTAACTACATGCCCATTTAATAGCTTGAGTCGATTTGGAGCAACTAAAATTATCACTTATCACTTATTTTATAAATTCTATTCTAATAAAGATTTATATTCTACTTATTTTAAAAATCACATAATTATGTACTACAAAATTCAAATAATTATTTCAATGAACACCACTCGCCAAATACAAGTGACATCCTGCGATTTACCTTGGCGGCAAGAATGAGGAGCCGAGTCGTTGTCCTCAAAAGATAGTCATACGTAGCGCTAAGTTCGAGCTACCAAAAAAAAAAAAAAAAAGATAAAAGAATGTAATGAGTACACAATAACTTTCACAATAATTATTCATATGATATAACTCCTAAAGAAAATAAAGTTGAAATAATGGATGCACTAATTATTGAAATTATAATAAAATACATTTATCATACATACTTTATTATTTTGAAAACATCAGTCATATTTTCATGAGATTTCCCATAGTAAAGTACGTATATAACCAAACACGTTCATTATTGTTCATACAAAATCTAATTCAAGCACCTTTTGAATTTTAAATTAATTACCAATATTTATGAATGTTGGAAACAAAAACCGAAAGTTAAAACGAAACCAAACGTGCCCTAAAAGAGTTGTCAGAAAAATTTGAATGGTAGCGGCGTCGTTTCATATCCCCACTGGGCCATCTTCCCTCCTTTGCTGAAATCCCCATTCGAATATATTTTATAAATATACATGTAGTGTTATTTGTATAGTAAATGTGAGTACTAGAACTTAATTCAAAAAACCAGTTCAAAAAATGGATGCAGCTGAAGTGAAAGTAAAAAATGAGGAAGAAACTGGGAATATGGAGAATGATTATTCCAATGATTCGCTGGAAAGTGAAAATGAAGATGAAGAAGAAAAAGAATCACATACCCAGGTGTATTTCCCATTCTATCTATCTATATATATATATATATATATATATATATATGTCTTTTGGTCGATGAAACGTGCTCATGATATACCTTTATCACTAATGCCTGTACCTTTTCACTACCCTTTTTGATCAAATTCATCTGGTTCTGTTTTTGAATTTTTTTATTTTCATTATTGGCTCTGTTTCTGTCATCAGAGGTTGTACCTTACCACCCTCGCGATCACATTCCTTTGTGTGTGTGTGTGCGCGCGCGCGCTGAATCACCTAAATGATGTTCGTTTTATGTTTTTCCCCTGCTGCAGTAGTTATACTCTTCCAAAGCTCATAGTTCGCGTTTACTAAAATGCGTTTTGTTTTCATGTTTGGAAGCTTAAGGACTAAACATATATTAGGCAATTGTTTCCGTGTTGCTTCCGCTGATTTATCTCCTTTTTTACTTAAAATATTTGCTACACTTAATTTTTGATTTTATAGCATCCATTTATTAAGTGTCTTTACCAGGCGTGTGTTTTCTTTTCATTTGGTCAGGAACCTCTGACAGAGGAGGAGATAGAAGAGCTCATTGCCGAGCTTTTAGAAGTTGAGAGCAAAGTAAAAATCTTCACCCTTTTCTGCTTTTAAGCAAAAGCGAATAGATGTTTGTTTACTTGAATCAGTAATTACTTTTAGGCTGCGGAGGCTCAAGAGGCGCTGGAAGAGGAATCACTAGTGAAAGTAGAGGCTGATGTTAGAAAAGAATTGGCTCAATCTCTCTCTGGCAATGAAGTAAATAATGATATTTCCTCTTCTAGTGCTCTATATGATTTTTTAATTTTTCACTTGCATAAAACTTTATATTTTTTATGCTCATTGGTGGATGGATAGCTGGAGAAGGCTGTTGAAGAAGAGATGTTGGTATTCAAGGAAGAGTGGGAAATGGAGCTTGATGAGCTTGAGACCGAGAGTGCTCATTTACTGGTAAATATTTAGAGTTGTTTGTATTACATGTAAAAACAAGTGATGGCTTTTATAGTTAGTTCTTGTACCAATTAACAATTTTTTTCTTGTTCGTATCGTTAAATCCAACTAAATCAATTGGTTTCTTTGGTTGCCTGTCTGAATTTGTCAAAACAATTGAAAAAGGGAAAAACACCATGACATCAACTGATATGTAGTGTGCTATATGCACATGCATGTTTGGGAGGGCCTTTTCTTGACTTTTCCCGTCCTGCATTTTTTTGTTAAATTTCATCAAACATTGCATTCAATTTACTTATCCGAATTGTGAAAAGCTCTTCTGGTGCTTCTGTTTTTTGCTTTTAAGTTTTTAGCAATAATACAGTTCTTTTCATTTTTGTGAGCAGGAACAACTTGATGCTGCCGGTATTGAACTTTCCACTATCTATAAGTGGATTGAGAGACAAGCTCCTACTGGTTGCAGCACTGAAGCATGGAGAAAGAGGACTCACTGGGCTGGAACTCAGTTGTCTCTAGATGCTACAGAATCAGTTGCATGTGCTGAAAAGTACCTCGAGATTCACAGGCCTGTGAGAAGGTTCATGCCTCTACATTCAACTGAGTTAGTACATTTATGGGTTTAAGTTTCTCTTTCTGGTTTTGAAATATCGTTATGGGGCAGACGACATGGTAAAATCTTGGAGGAGGGTGCCAGTGGTTTCCTGGGAAAGAAAATTGCTACATGTGAACACATCGTTGCTAATGAAAGCGTGGACGCAAATTGGGATTCATTCAGCGAAATGTGCTCTGAAAGGTCATCTCTGGAAGACATCACGTTTGGAAGCAAGCAATGGGCTTCCGTTTACCTGGCCAGCACTCCACAGCAAGCTGCTGAACTGGGTCTCAAATTCCCAGGTGTCAATGAGGTAACATCTGAGCTTTACTTAAAGGCTGCCTGGTCATATCATCGCCTTTGATTTGTTAACAGATGTCAAATAATCATGGTGCTGAATTTCTCAAAATATCCCTGATTATATGAGAAATGTCCTCTCATTTTTTTTTTTTCTGCCAAACACTTATGTATTGTTTCACATATTCGTCCAGCTTTTTATGCCTATCTCTCTCTTGATGATTCTTGACATCACAGTTTTTGGGGCAATTCGAAGCATACAAAATGATCTAGTGAATATGCATATTCTCTTAATTGTATTAGCTGAACTGAACCAAGTCACAACTTTGAGTTGTTTGGAATATTGGGAACTGCAAACCACCTAACTAATCATTTCTCTAGGATGCTGGAAACTTCTGCAGGGCTGCTCTATATTTTCTGCTAGAGCAGGAAATTGTGACCCTTTCTGTTTTAGTTTTTGTGAAGACTTTTTGAGTACTTGCTGTCTCACATATATACTGGCCAGGTAGAGGAGATTGATGATGTTGATGGTATTTCAAGTAATCCATTTGTTGCGGATGCCATAGCAAATGAAAAGAGTCTGAGTCTTACGGAAGAGCAAAAGAGGAACTTTAGAAAGGTCAGACGTGGTTTTGCCTGCCAATGAGAACATAAATGCTCATTTCCCGCAGCATGTATGAGATACAACTACTAGTAAAATGTTATGTTTAGTCACCCTGGTCATATGGTCCCATAGTGCATCTGAACATGGAGTTCAGGGATTGAAATTGTTTACCTAACCCAAGCTTTTTGGGTTAAGAAAAAAATACGAAAATGAAACTGATATTCCTCAACCGAAATGAGTTTCATGTCAAGATTGTTAGACCCTTCTCTCTCTTTTGTTGTTTGGTTGTTTGTTTGTTTCCCTTAGCTTGATAATAGATATGCTCGTAATAATATTCCCAATGTTGATATCTTTGTGTAAATAAAGGTGTAACTGCGACTAATTTTCATAAAGGATAATTTTGTTAGTTAAGGTGGCTGAACTTGTGCCGAGCTAGAATATTCTTATAGCATGTGATAATAACATTGCCTCATTCACAGGTCCTGGAAAGAAATCGATGGGACAGTAATGAAGTGCTGATTCATTTAATATTTTTAGATAAATATGGGATTATGCAAGACTTATAATTAAAAGCGTTGAGAATAATATTAAATCAGAATTGATTTTATTATGATTAATGTATCATTCTTGGAATTGCAGAATTCTGATTTTATCTAAATTGATATGGAAGAACCTTTCCATTTATAGTTTTC
This sequence comes from Rehmannia glutinosa, assembly GCA_016081115.2. Lineage (NCBI taxonomy): Eukaryota > Viridiplantae > Streptophyta > Magnoliopsida > Lamiales > Orobanchaceae > Rehmannia > Rehmannia glutinosa. Next base: position 15,608 of record JABTTQ020000811.1, on the reverse strand, counting down.
TCGCACCTATATATATTATATATAGGTGATGTCATAATTCTTGAGATAAGAGAGAAATGAAAGTGTTATAAGCCTTTGGGCATTTTATCCGTGGATGTTGGCCAAAAGGCCGTACCACGTTACAAGTCTTCCTCTTTCTCTCTTCATTTCAAGTTTCAACAGAAAGTACATCTAATTAAAATAAAAGTCCATTACGACCAATAAACTGTTGCATTGTAGACTTGTAGGGAAATTTCCTGCCACTATTGTTAGAGTAGATTGCTGTATGGATCTTCCATTAGTCTGTATTTGGTGTGTTATTTTGGCTGCACTTTTTCGTGCACATTAGGGCTGACCAGCTTAATTTATTTTTTATTCTTATCTGTGCACTTTGACAGGTTAAAGAGGAAGATGATGCAAATGATGATCTCAAGCTTCATATTCGCATGAAACGAAGGCGACGTAAGATGCGAAGCATAGAGGTTTTGTTTCAACTTTCCAGTTGTTTAGACTTTTTCATTTGGTTTAACATCATTTTCGAAAATCCATTTCCAGTCTTTATTATATTTTTAGTGAAATATTCTCAGTGCATTATAAGTGGAATTCTTCAAGCTATTTTGGAACTGTGCTGTCTACATAATTCATGCTTGTATAAAATGTCAGCCTGTTAAGATTGCAACTGAGCCTATTCGAGAAGAGCCTATCTTAACTGGATAAATTGAAGAGGTTGAATAAAATGTCACTGTTAAGATTGCCTGAATTCGGTTGAGTTTTATGCTGAGGAACAAGCTTTTTCTAAATTTAAAATAATAATGTCTGGAACTCGAATATTCATCTCTTCCTCAGAAAAAAGACCCTTCTCTAGTCGCTGGAATTGATTATATTGAATTTCCTAAGTAGGAAGTCCTTGGAGGACATACCATGCTCTTTTTGCACTGAAAGAGATGTGAGCACTCGGTACACTTGAAAAATTATTAATTTTGACACTGGTTCTGTTAATATCCCAGCTAGCTCAAGCTTAAAATGATGACAGATGACTCTAATTGATCTTGCGTCTTGTGAGGCCTTGGCTTTCTTTGTGTGGTTGCTTCTTGACCATGCTAGGCAAAGACATATTTATACAGAGTTGTAAAAGAAAGAATTTGAAGATAAACTTTTTAGTTTTGTATCTTTGGGCCTTGGGTTTGAGATAGCAACCACCAACCGAGCATTTTTACTGAGAAAGCATCTATAATAATTATCCTGTAAATTTTTGCTATCTATGTTTCTCTCTTTCTTTGTGTTGTATAAATTACAGAATTTGATAATGATCATCAGAACTTTAGAAGTGGTTGATGTAAACATATTCCTATTATTTATATCTGCACGGATTCATGCTGTCAATTATAGCTTGGAATCATTTGGAAATATTTATTTTTATTTTTCAACTTATTTAGAATGAGCTAGCTGTTTGACCAGATTTGATGCTTGACCCTGAAATGAAGACCTGGACCTCTCCTGTGATTGTGTATGCCCACATTTGATTTTATGGGTTAAGTTATCTGCTAATGGCACGCAGCATAAAGTCGCATTAAATCTACACATGCAGTTCAACAGTTCAATTTGACTCCTTTAGGCTCAGAGATACACAGTGAATTAACATGCTGCTTCTGTTATATTCTTGATCAGGGCAGTATTCCGGGAGAACTTTCCTCATTAGATGGGCTGAAGGAGAGCCAGCTAGATGTTCTCATGACTCATGAAAATAACACTACTGAAGATAATAATGGACATGAAGAACTGCATAACAGCGTGCATGAGTTGTCTATTGTTTCTGATAAAGAGAAAGTAAACAGAAACAGTGACGCCTCTGCTTCTCCGGACTCAATTGAGTCAAGAGGGTTTGAGCATTTAAGTGAATCCGATGAACTCTGTACTGAAGAAAAAGAATGTTGTACAGGTAATATAGATAGTGAAGCTTTGGTTGCTGAAGGTGACGCAGTCTCTAGTTCAGATTCTGGTTCAGCTGATTCAGATGCTGATGTCAATGTCAATGCCAGGTATAATTGCTACATTTTCCCACTTGATGTCTTTTAGTTGCTTAAAAAATTAGTACAGGACTCAGGGCTGTACTCCATTTGCTAAATTATGCCATGCAACCCATCCCTCTTCACTGTCTAGTTCATACATCCGTTTCGCTGAATCTCTCGCGAACTATATACTTCTCTCTGAAATTTGGTTCTAGGATTGTTTTCTATTCCAATTTTGTTGTCATTTTGATTTTGTACCAGTACTAAGAGAAGGAAAAAGAAACTTCGAAGAATTCTTGATGACGCTGAATTGGGGGAAGAGACCAAGAAGAAAATTGCAATTGAAAAGGTAAATCTGACTGTTGCAATGTATACTGAATAAATCTTTTTCATCATGTTATCTCTACGTCACTTTTACAGGAACGCCAAGAGAGGCTTATATCTTTGGGGCATTGTATTCCACCAAATCTGTTATTAAGAGTTCCATGGTCAGTAACGGATTTCATTTGATGGTGCTGGAGTTGAGGTGCTGGGCAATACCACTTCTGGTTACATAATAAACTTGGTGAGAGAGGAAGGTGAAGAGGCTGTGAGGGTTCCTCCAAGCATCTCAAAAAATTAAAACTCCATCAGGTTTCTCTAATATGAATTTGTCTCTCCTGTACTATTCATTTATATTTGGGGTCTCATTATGAAATTTTAGATTTCTGTGGATTGATAATTCACAAAAACTAAAGGGGATATCCTTCCTCATCATACTTTTATTCCATATTTTTTTTCTGCAATTGGAAATTTTCATATATTTCATGTGAGAAGACACTGTAGGTGAGTCTTATGTTCGATGCATGAGTTTGTTTTGCTAGCGTGGTGTGGTTCTGACTGGAGAGCATAAAATGCCTTAATTATTGATTTATCTCAAGGGTTTGAATGAAGAATTATCTCTGTTGCATTACCTTTGTATATTCAATATTTTCCCCATATTATGGTTAACCGTATTACCTACCTTCTTAATCGGAATTATTGATTTTATGTATAATGTTTGATAAATACGCTCATGCATCTATCTGCATGCCAGCTACTGAACTAAATTTCCTGTGTAAGATCATTGTCTGATTGTTTTTCTTTTAAATTGTTGATTCATTTATCTTCGACATATTAACTGATTTGATAACACTAGTTTGTGCGTAAACTGCAGATTGCAGGGATTCGATTTATGTGGGAAAATATTATTCAATCAGTGAGGAAAGTCAGGTCTGGCGACAAAGGTCTTGGTTGTATCTTGGCTCATACGATGGGGTTAGGTAAAACTTTTCAGGTAGCATTTCTAAACTAGATTGAATTATGTTTCTCCTTAAATTTCTGCCCATAATTTCCATGTATGCAATGACGTATTCAAATAACTGTTCGCATGAGTGGTCTGATGATATGTAGCATTTATTTCTTATTTGGCATTAACAGTCATGATATATCAGTTATAATTATGTGGTGAATAACTTTACAAATGGGTTACATATCCCAATGACTACCGAAAATTCATGCAGCATATTCTGGTTATACATTAATCTGAATGTAAAACCTTCGTGTTTGAACTGGTTTTTGCTGTACGAACAAAACCCTGGAGAGTCAAAGTGCAGATTCATTTCAATACGAATTTTTCATAATTTCCTTTTCTTTACACCATTCTTGTCAAAGTGAATTTGCTGCTTTTTACTTTTCAGCAGTCATACAGATAGACATTTATTTTATCACACATAAGGTTTGAGAACTTATAGGACAGCACTTTCTCCTCAAGTCATTCTTGACGACCACTTCTTTATGTTTCTTGTTAACATAAACAACTCAAATATTTCTGACTGCTAGCATGTAGCTGCTTTTACTGAATATCCCCACCCATCTCGAACTGTTCTTCTGCAACTTATCTTTTATAGTGGCTGTCTTGACGCCTATGCTTGATAATTTAAAGTTTATCCAAATATCCTGATTCTCTATCATAAAGAAGTTAACTTGGTTATTTTTGCTAATGATTCACTCGACACGTCCAATGTAATATTATAATGATTTGGTTTTCTTGTCTTGTGTCTCCAAACAGTTTGTAGTCATTATGATATTTTATTATACTATTATGTCACGTGGTCAGTGGACTTATGTAATGAATGGCACACGTGCATAAATGGTGCTGTGTGTGTTATGTGGAGCGAGGATGGAGGCTTTGAATGGGAGAGAGGGAGAGGGGTGAGAGGGGGGGTGTAGGGGTGGAGTCTGGGGACGGGTGATGTTACAACTTTTAAGTTGTGAAGTTCTCAAACATCATTTTTTGTGCATGTGGATTGAAACCTTGTAATTTTCAGATGTTTGCGGATAGTAGGATGCACAAGCCACATGTTAATTTTGTTGTCGTTGTATTGAATTTGAAATTTTATTTGACTATGTTAGGATTAGATGATCTGAAGTTTGTCCGCAACGTGGTTTCTTAATTTATCATTTGTGCATACAGGTCATTGCTTTTTGTACACTGTCATGAGAAGTGTGAACCTAGGACTAAAAACTGCACTTGTTGTGACCCCTGTAAGTGTTTTACATAATTGGCGGAATGAGTTTATGAAATGGAGGCCATGTGAGCTAAAACCTCTTCGCATCTTGATGCTTGAAGATGTTCCAAGGTTTGTCCTTCATTTTATTTGTTTTATTAATACATAGAATGCATGTGAAAATGGTGGTAGTAATTGTGAAGTTTCTGTTAAAGATAATTTCAGAATCTGAACCAGAGTCTCTGGATTTGGTAATTTTCATAAACATCTATATCCTTGTTAATTTAGTTTGTGGAACTGCTTTGTACTGGTCATATTACATGTTTTTACAAGGAACTTGGAGATAATCAGTTAAGCTCTAAACTGTTGTTTGTTCTGTATGCTGTAATATACATTACCTGTTGCCTTTGGATTCTTTTTTTAGGTGATATAATCCCTAGAGCATAGAAACTAGAAGTGAAACTGTCCAAAATATTCATGCATATAATCTTCCTAGCTTTGTTTGTTCAGGGATAAAAGGGTTGAGTTGCTGACAAAGTGGACAACCAAAGGTGGTGTCCTCTTAATTGGCTATGCTGCATTCCGTAATTTGTCCCTTGAAAGTATGTTAAGGATCAAGAAGTTGCTCGGGAGATTAGTCGTGGCACTTCAGGTGATTTGTCATTATTTGCAAGTGAATTTGCAAGGGATTGAACTCAATTTGTTTACTTTTATGATTAAACTGGATTGGGCATTTCTTTATGTGGCTGATTTTGTTTTAGCTATATTCTGCCTGAAATACCAGGAGTTAATAAACAGAGGTCTATGCAATTGTGCAGTCCTGTTGTTTGTTTGTGATTATCTTGCCCTACCTTAACAGATTCTTGTTGCTACACATACAACATGATTTTAGATGCTTAGAAGTTATTTGAAAAAATGTAGTACTTGAAAGATTAAAAATTATGTCCTCCACCTTGTGCTTGTAAGTGATTTTTTAACTTCTCTATGAATCTGACATGATATTACGATCTCTTATCTTCTTATTGATGTTTTTACTTATGTTTTTCTCATAAAACGATGAACGCCTAGAAACTCCCTTCCCTATAGCATTAGACCTTTTCACTATGTTGATTTCTCATTTGAAATGTTGTTTTCAAAATAGCAGAAGAAAAAAAAAAACTCACTGTCACCATGCTTAGTTAGTTTCCCCATGTAATATCAATAACCAGAATGTTTCTGCACTAGGATTTCATTTTCTAGTTCACGTATCGACCTAAAGATGGTATCTGAACTTTAGAGAAATTAACATTGATACATTTCCTTCCTTTTTGGTTCCTGCAGTATGGCTTGCAGAATTTTTTTGTTACAGTCTTACTAGTTGTCTATTACTTTTGCTTAGAAGGAAAATTTGTATCTTTTTGTCAGGATGGACCTGATATCCTAGTCTGTGATGAGGCTCACATCATAAAGAACACCAGGGCTGATGCAACCCAGGCATTGAAACAAGTGAAGTGCCAGAGAAGGATTGCGTTAACTGGATCGCCTCTTCAGAACAATTTGATGGAGTACTATTGCGTATGACTTTCAACTCTATGTCTTTTGATTTTAAATAAGTATGTCAATCACGTGCTTAATCATTTTGGACTTCACATGAAACAGATGGTTGATTTTGTGAGAGAAGGATTTCTTGAAGCAGCCATGAATTTAGGAATCGGCAAGACTCTTAAACTCATATCCTTTTATTCTTTCCTTTGAGCCTTCTTGCCATGCCTCCTTATCATCTTTTGTGCTGTTTTGCAGTTTCCAAAATCCAATAGAGAATGGCCAGCATACCAATTCTACTGAAGATGTGAAGATAATGAACCAAAGATCTCATATTCTGTATGAACAGTTAAAAGGATTTGTTCATAGGATGGACACCAGTGTCGTTAAAAATGACTTACCACCGAAAAACTGTATTTGTTATATCAGTGAAATTATCTCCTTTACAGAGGAAACTGTATAAAAGGTTTCTTGACGTTCATGGTTTCACAAAGGACAAGGCATCTGGTGAAAAAGATCTTTCTTTGCGGGTACCAGGCCTTAGCTCAGGTATATACTTCTTTTGCTTAACTATTAGCCTTCCTGATTTTAAAATTACTTTTATATGCATGTAGCTTTCTGTTTTAAGTGAGAAAATCATATATAATATATATGCTTAAATAAAATTGGAGTGGTTTATTTGGAAGTGTTCTTCAATTCATGACACACACCTGCAATTGTTAGATTGCTGTTAAAAGAAAATAGAAGTGGAAGATACCAAAGCGGTCTTGTACCAGACGACCTGTCTTCTTGTAGTTGGATCCCCGAGTTTTTGGAATGCTTCTAACCAAATGAATTTATTTTGAAATTCGAGATATATAGAAAATATATGAAGGACTATATGACTCTATACAACCTACCAAAGTTTTGACCCATTGTGATCTAAGGTGCTATGTTGATCTTGTTTCAATCTGTTATATCAAGGGCCATGTTTGAAGTTAAACCCGAAGATCACACATTTTTTTGTTACCTTATGCACTGTAATTTAAGGTTGATCTCTATCTCTTTAGCTAATCGATAATACTAGTTCTATTAATTATGATGGCTTGTCTTGACGTGCCTAAAGCTGCAGCAATCGTAGCTTTGCGTTTTGCAGGGGCCAGTTTAGCCTACTTTGCATTGTTTTCTTTTTCTTTTTTCCTTTGTTTTTTTTTTGCACTATTTCTTAACATTCCCATTTTGGGACACTCGATTTATGCAGATGGTTCTTAGTAGCCTGCACTCAGCTGCGTATAACATTGCAGATCTTATAGCGATCCTTTGCAATTATGAAGGAATTTTTTGGTTTTGTCAAAACCCTAAGGCATCTTATACTCCAGTGTATCATTTTAGTCATTTGAGAAACATGAATTTCAATGTCTCCTTTCATATGAATAATTCAGCCTAAGAATTGAAGACATTCATTTTGGGGGTATTTTACATTCGTAAGTTTTTTACCACCACACTGACAAATTGCAATCTTCTTGGTATCAGTTGGATGGAAATTTGATCCTTTTAGTAGGAATACGGTTAAGACGGTTAAGTACACTGAATGTAATATAATCAAGGTAGAAGCACTTGCAGCAAGGTAATAGAATTGAATGCATGTAGTTTGTAGTTAAGAATTTTTTCTAATAATTATGATTTCCACACATCTGTTGGTGCTGGTCTGTCTCATATTATTCAAGTGAAAGAAATCATAACAAATTGCAGCACCACTGTGGTCTGTGAAAGCATGCACAATGTTTCATGTGATGCCTTTTAAGTTTAAAATATGCAAACTTCAGTTTTTGATAATATAATTGCAGATGTCTGTCCACTTTTTAGTTTTTCAGCTACTTCACCATCTTCTTGGCCCTTTTTTTGTTTGGTTCTGAACATCTTATATTAATTTTTCCATTATTGTTCAACAAAACTTACTCATTCCTTGATGTTCTCTTTGTTTCATTTTTATTGAAGCTATTTTTCGGATACGAAGAGTTGGCAACTGCCATAACGCTTTTATCCTTTTTTGGAATGTATACAATGAATTTTAGGATAATTACAAATACACTCTAAGGTTTGGGCTAATTACAAAAACCAAGAGATTTTTGGAAATTATGAAAAACTTTTTAGGTTTGATCTGCTTTACATTTTCCTTCGTCGCATGCAAAACATTTCAAAAGCCCTCTTATGTATATCGAAATATTACATTTATCCCCTTAAATTTAAGACACAATCAAACCTCAAGGGTTTTTTTGTAATTTTCAAAAACCTCTTGGTTTTTTTGTAATTAGTCCAAACCTTAGGGGGCTTTTTGTAATTATCCCTGAATTTTATTCAGTTTGAATGAATTGCATGTTGTTCTCTTCAGATATGGAATCATCCTGGAATCTTGCAGCTGATGAAAGAAAACAAAGACCCTGGTAAATATGAAGATGTACAAAATTGTCTTGCAGATGACAGCTCTAGTGACGAGAATGTGGATTGCAATGTGATTTCTGGAGGTACATTTCGTGTGCACTTTTTAGTCAGTTTCTTACTCTTATTATTAAGCCAGACTATTTTTAGTTGGTTCATTAGTTTGTTCATCTCTTCAGCACATTGTATTATTACCCAGAAAATCATTCAAGTTAATACATTTACTTTTTCTCTTTTACTATCTCCAAAAATTTCTCAATCATGCATTTTGGGTAGCAGTAAGCAATGTGCGTATTTGGTAGTACTGTCCTAATGACAATAGCATATAAAAAGACTTGCCCTAAATGCTTGTACCATGTTTTCTCTAGTTGGCTGTGGTTTCAGTCTTTCTTTATTCGACCTCGTTGTTCCTTTGCAGAGAAGCTGGGCAATCCTCACAGGAAAATGATAATGCGCTGCTTTATGTGGTGCGTGAACTTTCCTTCCAGAATGCCCGTCCCACTCAATGAATTTTGCTCATCTTCTACTGAATTATATTATATTACAGAATCTCCTTATTTTATGTTGATGCAAAGCATCTTCTTAATTAATTGTGCTTAGTCTGAACTCGCTTGAGAAGTTCGATTACTTCCAATGCCTTCCATCATGATTCTTCATCTAATTGTTTCAATTGCTAGCAGGATTGGTGGAGAGATCTCCTTCAAGAAAACAATTACAAGGAGGTGGATTACAGTGGCAAAATGGTTTTGCTACTTGATATCCTGACAATGTGCTCGGATATGGGTGATAAGGCACTAGTGTTTAGCCAGAGTTTATTAACTTTGGACCTGATTGAATTTTATCTTTCGAAACTGCCTCGTCCGAGGAAGAACGGAAAATGTTGGGAAAAAGGGAAGGACTGGTACAGGTGCACATTGAGAGCTTTTTTAACATTGTCTAACTTATACTGCAGTACTTTAGAAATTGGCGTGACCATATTGCTGAATGATTTCGTCAGTTGATTTTTCCGAAAAATTGATAGGTTTATATCTTAAACGATTAACCACCTAAAGAGGTTAATCAAATGGTTAACCTTAACTATTCAAAGAGTGTTAATTATTTAATTGTAGTTCGATCTTTGTTGGCTATATTTCTTAATAGCTATTCAATGTGAATCCTTTGCACGTATAACAGATTAGATGGACGAACGGAAAGCTCTGAGAGGCAGAAGCTGGTTGAGAGATTCAATGAGCCTTCAAATAAAAGGGTCAAATGCACTTTGATATCTACAAGGGCTGGATCTCTGGGAATCAATCTTCCTTCAGCTAATCGTAATCATAGTTGATGGCTCTTGGAACCCGACATATGATCTTCAAGCTATATTTAGGGTTTGGAGGTGTATACCATGTTTTCCAGTTCAGCGAGACAGTAAAATTTGAAGGGTTAATTTCAACAAATACAAAAATACCCTTGAGGTTTAGTCTGATTACGGAAAACACAGCTATCTTTCAAAATTACAAACACCCCTTGATATTTGTTTCTGTTTTACAAATGCTCCTCAACAGAGCCGTATTTGTTAAGTAAATAGAACCTGATTCCTGAAGTGGGTGTTTGTAATACTTTGAGGGGGTATTTCTAATTTTGAAATGTAACTGGATTTTTTTGTAATTAGGCTAAACCTCAGGAGTAATAGTTGTAAATTGTCCAAAAATTTGAATGTTTAAAGACACAACTACTCGTGTTGTGTAGGTATGGCCAAACGAAACCTGTCTTTGCATACCGATTGCTGGCACATGCCACAATGGAGGAAAAAATCTATAAACGACAGGTAGTGGCATCTCAATTCTCAAGACGTTAGTAAGTTGCTATTTCAATTGACACTTTAATGTGCGTAACTCCACAGGTGACGAAGGAAGGCCTTGCAGCAAGGGTAGTTGATAGACAGCAAGTGCACAGAACAATGTCTAAAGAAGAAATGCTGCATTTGTTTGACTTTGGCGATGATGAAATTGCTGATATAGTGCATGAGTTGGGACGAGATCAAGAATTTGTGGCCAAACAGAATATTACAGGTCCAGTTGGAAATTCTTCTGACAAATTAATTCAGAGTTTAATTAGCAGACATCATCCGAGGTAGATATTTTGTTTTTTGCTGCCTTTGTGATATTTGAAAATCATTTTCGATCTGTTACTAACGTAACATAACATTTTTCAATAACCTTCCAATTTACCTGTTGCTGAAATTGATTAGGGGCCAAATGATTCTTTATCCTTTTGAATTCTGTTTAGATTCATCAAATTGGCTGCTGCTTACATTATTTCTAGTGCAAAAACATAATTGCTCTTGAGGCATTTGTATGCTTAGCCAAACCTTTCTAGTTTTATTTTCTTGGGATAATTACAAAATTACCTCTGAGGTTTAGCCTAATTACAAAAAAATCCAGTTATCTTTCAGAATTACAAATTCATCCTTGACATTTGTTTATACTTTACAAATTACACCTCAAGAGGGAGGTATTTGTTGGGTAAACACAAGCCTCAAAGGGGTACTTGATAATTGGAGTTTTTTGTATTAAGCTATACCTCAGGCTAGTATTTGTAATTATCCTTTATATCTTTTCACTTGAAATATGTTTTGGTCACTGTAGACTCGTAGCTTAAGCTAATCAGTAAAGTGTCGGTTATTTCCTTTGATTCTTTTCTTTCAGTTGATTTCAAGTTATCACGAGCACGAGACACTCTTGCAAGAAAATGAAGACGAAAAACTGTCGAAAGAAGAGCAGGACTTAGCTTGGGAAGTATATCGTAAATCCTCAACTGTGAGGAGCCTCAACGAGTTTCTCCATGCGAATCCATACTGATCAGCATAAGATCACCGTCAATATATCTTCATTGAAACCACAGCAAACATCCGTTGCTAAATCTGTTGTCGATCGAAAGCCTGTGCTTTCTACTGTTGAAACTCCCGAGAGCGATGATGCACTTGCACGAGCCAAACACCGCCATCAAAACCATTTTGTGCTGCGTAAGTGCACGAATCTCTCACACCTACTAACACTCAGAAGTCAAGGCACAAAGTGGGTTGCAGCACTATATGTGGTGAATGTGCTCAAGAAATAAGGTGGGAAGACCTCAATCGCAAATACCTGTTGCAGAAAATATTACGACATGCGTTATATTTTTTGCTTCAAGATTCTTATTGGGATTTTGATGAATTTAAGTTTTTGGTTCAGCTGAAGTTGTTAATAGCTAGCTGGTCCTCCTTTTGGATGATATAGAGGTTGTAGGGGATTTGATACAAGTGAATAGAGGTGATAGTTCATTTTCATTAATTTTGTTAGAACTGGGAAAAGAAAACACCTCCTTTTGTCAGAACTGGCTTATTTATGTCATCCCATTGAAAAACTCAGCCCTTTTTGAACTGTGTATGCAGGCATAGCTCATTTTGATGGCAAACATGTATTTTGAGCCTTTAAAGGCTAGTGTAATTATAAAATTTATGTCCCATGGACATTTTGTGCTTACTTTTTTTTTTCTTTTATTTAATTAATTAATTTTTAGGGATACACTTGTGGTTTTACCTAATTACAAAAAACCTAATCATCTTTCGAATTAAAAATACCGCATTGACATGTTTTTTTTTAAAAACTGCACCTATCGATAGGGTAATTTGTAGAATAAGCACTAACTTCAAGGAGTATTTGTAATTCCTTAATGGGCATTTTTGTAATTTTAAAAGATTGTCGGAATTCTTTTTAGTTAGGGCAAACCTTGGTAAACATCTTTAACCATAGCTATTGACAACAAAATGAACATATCCATTTCCAATTGACCTGATGTCCTTGATCCAATTTCTTGGTAAATGGAAGATTTCAACACATCACAAATATTTCATCCAAACCTACCTATGGTTCAGAAATCAATTTGCCAATCAAAGATTGAATGATTGCATATAATTCCCTACATTAGTATTACAGTACCTTACAGCAACAAACCCATTCTCATATTTCTCACACCTATAGGACCTTGCCCACATCCACAATGAACTTGATCCTTGATTTTGTATGTTGAACACAAACCTAGTGGCAAGATAGTGCCAAAGAATCCCATTTTGTATCATAATATAAAGGGTTAACTACAAAAACTATACCTGAAGTTAAGCCTAATTACGAAAAATCCAGATCCATGTCCTTTGTTGCTCTTTTACAAATTGCACCTCAACATGGTATTTGTTATAAAAATACAATCCTCAAGGGTTGTTTACAACACTTTTAAGGGGTACTTGCAATTTTAAAAGATAACCGGAGTTTTTCGTAATCAGGCTAAACCTCAGGAGTAGTTTTTGCGCTTATCCCAAATTTAAATTTCTTACAAGCACCCAGAATCGAACCCTGATAATCTGCGGACGAATAACATCTTTCATCCCCAACCAATTATCCTTCTCCTTTGGCCCCGTCGGCCCTTCCTCACCGTAAAGTTCAGTAGGAAACAATTCAATGAGATTTTCAACCGAAACCTAACGAAAAATGGAAGGTGTTTGAGTATCTTCTCCAGTTCAGATTTTGAATCATAAACGACCGTTGGACCCCATTCTCTCATATACTGCAACCAATGCGGTTCTGTAACAAACTCATCTCCAAGATACTCAGCAGCAACAATTCGATACCTAACGCTAGAGTCGATAAAGTACTTGCTTTTAGCACAATCATTTCTCGCTCCGAATCCAAGTTTAGATGAGCCTTGAAGGTAGCAACCCTCATGAGGAAAAACTCGCGTGTCCATTTTTCGACGCATACACGATTGCCTTATTTCCTTCAATAAACTCCAACTCAGAGGCATCCAACCATTCACCACCGCTATGCTCTGAAAAATACACGCCCAAAGCTCTCCGTTGAAATTGCTCAACCGGAGAGTAAAATGCTCCCAATCGCCAACGTGTTGACCTATTTTGTCAAAAGTAAAATTCCATAGTCCTACTTTTAAAGTAGCCGGACCGTTGAAGGGACAAAAATCCACATAGCAATGTCGGTAAAAAGTTCCTCCTAAAGCCGGTTTTACATGAACGTAAAGCTCAGCACTTTCGATATCACCTTTGCTGACATAGTCTTTATCATCAACATCGCCTGGCAAATCAAGCCAGAATTCTCCGCTGTCATTCCACCACCTGGCAAAATCAAACCTTTAGAATCAATGGCTAAACCTTTATCTCTCCCCAATTTGTACAAAAGCGCTCCATTTTTAAAGAACCAATAAACTGATGAAGGCAAGTAAGATTCGTCTGGATGAAAGTAAAGTGTCGGCCCATAGTGTTTAATGAGCGCGTGAATTTGTTCAAGATCTCGGCATTGCATTAAGAGAGGAATCGAGGTTTTTCAAACAAGCAATACTTAGTTCGTCATTTTCGAAATCTTGTCTTGACTGCAGAAGAATGTACCTTCCACAGGGATGCCTTTACAAAGCATTCCCTTTGCACGGCCTTGTATTCCAAACATAAAATTGGTCCTCAAGGAAAGTGAATTTATATCAAAAACAACATCGTTAACTTCACAACTTTCAGTAAGATCAGCTCAACGCATCTTATTTCATCAAGATCAGGTTCGCCGGGCTTGGTTGTAGCCACAAAGCCCATTGGTTTATAACCTATTGGTGGATTTGCAGCCAACATAACCAAAATCCCGCGGCGTTAGAATTTTGACTCCATACTAAACTGTAGTTAAGAGGCTTTTCAAGAGGTGGAGAGTCTGATTTGGAATCTTGAATATGAGATGTATCTGTGGATACACTTTTGGCTACAAGAACATAGCCTCTCAATTGTTTGTCACTTGGTTGACAATAGTGACCAAGGCTGAAATATCCATCTGGAATATCAACGGGTTTATAAAATGTCACCCTTTAGCCTTCCGCGTGATGGGGTGCAACTCCATATTTTGTCGAACGTTGTGATTTTGACGACTTCTATTTCTCCTAGGCATATCTTTCCTGTGGCAAAATCTTTACCTGTAAAAGGACGGAACTCAATTAACAGAGCTTATGTTGTATAACATTAGAGGAAGTCATAACTAGTTGAGCAATAAATAAACGAACTCCCATGAACTATAACAGATTTTGATATTGCATAATCAAATTCCAGTAAAAACAGCAAGGAGAATTAAATATGCAAAAATCAGCAAGAAAAGAGGAAGAGTTGTATTTAAAGCATTGTTTTATAGGTCAAACTAGCTCTTGAAAAAACTCAAAAGCAACAGACTGGCAGTTAAATGAATAAAGCTCAAGTGTTATTTGGGGTTCTTCTGATATCAATATAAAAGCAGAGGAAAAGACTTTAGCTACTAAGAAGGAAGTATGCACATAAAACAACAAAAAAAAAAATCAAAGAGTAAATTTTCATCTTTAGCAAAAGATGAGACACTGGAGGGGTATGAAGCATGCCAAAATTTGCAAAAAGAAATTTCAACAAGAGAATTTCCAAACACAATACATAAGCCCACATACTCTGACCAAAAAATCACCAACAGAATAACAATTTTCATGTTCAAGTTCAACAGCCAATATGTCTTCAAAATTTCTTGGTAGAAAGAAGGTAATAGCAATATGTGAGAATAGGGATCATATTCATAGACTACTGCTATAATAAAAAAGCCATTATTTTGCTAAAATCATTCTCAAGATAAATAACATCAGTTGACAAAAGGGCTGTGTTAAAAAAAAAAAGGTCAATAGAAGCTTAATTTGATCAGACCACATGATATACGGCAGACAACAGAAACCAATAGCAACACAAACAAAGAATTCAACTTTTTACAAATAAAAATTGAATTTTTACCAAAATATTCTCAAGAACACACCTTTAGGCCATTGTGAAGGTGAAGGCAAAGAAAACGTGTTTGGCTCCTCTAAAATCTCTTCATAAACACCATCACAGCATGAGGCGCAACAATCCCACCACCCAAACATTTCTTCTCAAAATTTTATTCCTCACAACATTAAATAGAAAATTCCAAAACCCACCAAAAAAAAAGTAATTTTCCCTCTGCAACAGCAATTTGCAGGTACAAAACTTGCAGATATGAATATGATTCAGGCGTTACAAAGTAGTAATAAAAGGAGAACAAAAAGGAGATTCCTTTATTATTCCCTTGAAGAGCAATACGTAACTGAAACGTAAAGTAATACC